>CATIWM010208404.1:0-46048 GCA_949671775.1 Mallotus repandus | reverse complement strand
TCGAAGTAAGGGCAAAAGATGGGATTATAAGGATCATCTCTGGTGTACTTGTGATAATGAAGGGAATTCGAAAAAGAAATAATGTGTATTACTTTTTGGGTAGTACAATTGTTGGGACAGCAGCAGTAACAGCTTCTACTGATGATCAGGAGTCAGGAGCAGCTAGGTTATGGCATATGCGCTTGGGGCATACTGGTGAAAAATTCTTGAAATTGCTGATAGATCAAGGATTATTGAAAGTAGCTCGGGCTTGCAAATTAGATTTTTGTGAGCATTGCATTAAAGGGACGAAAACAAGGGTGAAATTTAAAACAACAATCCATGATACTGAGGGTATTTTGGATTATGTTCATTCAGATGTATGGGGGCCTTCTAAGACAACTTTGTTAGGAGGAAAACACTATTATGTCACTTTTGTTGATGATTTTTCACGGAGAGTTTGGGTGTATACAATGAAGATGAAGGATGAGGTGCTGGAAATTTTTCTTAAATGAAAAAAGATGGTGGAGACTCAAAAAGGCAGAAAAGTCAAACGTCTCCGTACAGACAATGGTGGAGAGTTAAAAAATGATCTATTTTTGAAAGTCTGTGAAGCTGAAGGTATTGTCAGACACTTCACCGTCAGAAATACACCACAACAAAATGGGGTGGTAGAGTGTATGAATCGGACATTGCTGGAGAAGGTTCGGTGTATGTTGTCCAATGCTGGGTTGGGCAAAGAATTTTGGGCTGAGGCTGTAGTATATGCTTGTCATCTAATCAACTGCTTACCATCGACTGCTATTGGTTGTAAAACACCATTGGAGAAATGGTTTGGAAATCCTGCTACTGATTATGATTCCTTACATGTGTTTGGTTCCATTGCATATTACCATGTTAAGGAGTCAAAACTGGATCCAAGAGCAAAGAAGGCGATCTTTATAGGGATCACCTCTGGTATGAAAGGCTATCGTCTTTGGTGTCCAGAAATAAATAAAGTAATTTTCAGCAGGGATGTTACCTTTGATGAATCTACCATGTTGAGAAAGGTGACTTCAGAAAAAATGGAGCAGACAGATGGTACTTCCAAACAGGTGGAGTTTAATCGCACCAGAATTGTCCTAGCCAATAAAGAAATTGATGAAGACTCTCCTATAGTAGAAGAAGAGTTAGATGAAGAAGAGCTTCAGACCCAAGAATCTCCACAACAACAAGAATCAATTGCACAAAGAAAGGGAAAGAGGACCATCAGACAACCTGCTCATTATACTAATATTGTCGTTTCGGCATCACCAATTGCAATTGATGACGTTCCTGCCACTTATAATGAAGCAATTCAAAGTTCAGAATAGAAAAGGTGGAGGATCGCCATGGATGAAGAAATGCAGTCACTTCAAAAGAATTAAACATGGAAACTAGCTAGTCTTCCGAAGGGAAAGAAGGCAATTAGGTGCAAATGGGTATATGCAAAGAAAGATGGATTTCCTGACAAGGATAATGTTTGCTACAAAGCAAGATTGGTTGCTAAAGGCTACGCTCAGACAGAGGGAGTTTATTATAATGAAGTATTTTCTCAAGTTGTAAAGCATTCCTCCATCCGAATTTTATTGGCTTTGGTAGCACAGTTGGATTTGGAAATAGTTCAGATGGATGTAAAAACTGCATTTTTACATGGAGACTTGGAGGAGGAAATCTATATGACTCAGCCAGATGAATTCAAAGTAGCTGGGAAAGAAAAGATGGTATGCAAATTGGAAAAATCGTTGTATGGATTAAAGCAATCTCCGAGGCAATGGTACAAGCGATTTGACAAATTTATAATCGGGCAAAAGTACACATGAAGCAAGTATGATCATCGTGTATATTTACGCAAGCTACAAGACGGATCCTATATATATCTTCTACTTTATGTTAATGATATGCTGATAGCTTCCAGGAGTCAGACAGAAATTGAGAAATTGAAGACTCAATTAAACAGGGAGTTTGGGATGAAGGATCTCAGTGAAGCAAAGAAGATTCTTGGCATGGAGATATCTAAAGATAGGAAATTGGGGAGGATTTGTTTATCTCAGAAAGAATATCTGAGAAAGGTACTAAAATATTTTGGCATGAATGAGAAGTCAAAACCAGTTAGAACACCACTTGCTCCTCATTTCAAGCTTAGTACATCTATGTCACCAAAGAATGATGTAGAATGGGAATACATGACAAAAGTACCTTATGCAAGTGCTGTTGGTCGCTTGATGTATGCAATGGTGTGTACGAGGCCCGATATTTCATAAGCAGTTGGGGTTGTGAGCAGGTATATGCATAATCCTGGAAAGGAGCATTGGCAAGCTGTGAAATGGATTCTACGGTATATTCTGAATACCATAGATGTTGGTTTAATTTTTCAGCAGGATAAGAAAGACGGTCAGTGTGTAGTTGGATATTGTGATTCTGACAATGCTGGTGATTTGGACAAACGTCGGTCAACTACTAGTTATGTGTTTACTCTTACAAAGGCACCAGTCAGTTGGAAGTCCACCTTACAGTCAACAGTTGCTTTGTCTACTATAGAGGCAGAGTATATGGCAATTACAGAGGCTGTGAAGGAGGCAATTTTACTTCAAGGGTTGTTTGGTGAACTGGGAATGGAGCAGAAGCACATTAAAGTGCATTGTGACAGTCAGAGTGCTATTCATTTAGCAAAGAACCATGTTTATCATTCAAGGACGAAGCACATCGATGTTCAATATCACTTTGTACGGGAAATTCTAGAAGAAGGTGAAGTCATAATCCAAAAGACTCGGACCACTGAGAATCCTGCTGATATGTTGACAAAAGTGGTAATTGCGGTAAAATTTAAACATTGTTTAGACTTGATCAATATTGTTGAAAATTGAAAGCTAGAATTTGCAGACACTACTGAAGTTTGGATTTGTGAGAGAATTATGTGGAATTTTGCCAAGGTGGAGATTTATTATTTTTTTGGCAAAATTGCTAATCCCACGTTGCATAGTTATTAAGAGGAGGGGAAAGTTTTTGGTTATAAATAGACTTCTCCCCTCCCTTAGTTAATCATCCCAAAATTACCCTCTCTCATATATTGGCAATTTCCCCAAGGTAGATTCCCATAAAAGAGTGGTGGGATCACGATGCCTCCTTAAAAACCACCCTCCTTAGATAGAATCTATCAAGATAAGTAATTTTAATAGCACAATAATTAACAACATCAACCTACTTAAGAGTAGATCAAAAAATTTTCTAAAAACAAATATTTCCAACTATAGATGGTAGGTAAAGCCAATTCTAAGCCATTGTCCCTTAAGTAAAATGGTTTACCATTGCACCTCCACTGAGCAATAGTTACACATGCAGACGTCTCTTGGGCCTCTTCCAAGATCCTTCCATTTCAGATACTCTAACAGTAACAACGTATGAATGAAGTCCAGCAACGTAGTGTTTCAACAGATATTTGCCTTTGGTGAATTCATACCCTTCACCATCATCTTCAAATAGTACACCTTTAGCTTGCCCTGTAGATGAGAAGAACTCATTCACACAGCCCTTTGTCATTTGACCAACAATACTGACAAAGTCACATAAACAATTTATTTTACATTTAACAGTTTCATGGGTTTCATAGAAAAGTTCAGCGTCTTTTGTGATATTTATTTCACAACTTTTGCTACATTACTACCACCCTCCATTAGCATTCTCAAGAAAACCAAATTTGCAGCAAATCTGCACAGTCGACTTGATTTAGCGTGTCACAAAGCTAAAAACAAGTTCACAACACCAGACTGAAGATTTATGAGGCATTTACTAAACATTAAGGATCAGTTAGGTCTTTCTTTAGAGCAATTGAGGTTAAGCTCCATCTCTGAAGAACCTACAATCATTATGCGTTATACGCTTAATTTTATAATATTTTTTTAAATACTTTTTAGTCATTTTCAGAATTATATGTGATAAGTATATATTAGGTTCAATCTTACTCAACAATCTAGCATGATTTTTGTTTCTAACGTGTGCCTCTATGAATTCATGTATGGAAGATTTGACTATGGATTATATACATGCCAATCTTGTGCATAAATCAATCTGCTACTTACAAAACAAAAACCCAATGATAGTAAAAAGAAAAAGAAAAAAAACTAGCAATAAACTATGATTTTGGTGAAACAATGACAATTTGATTTATTATGTGATGTTAAGTGACGGAGATAAAACTTCTAGTTAACATTATTTTATTCCATGATATAGTTTCTTAATATGTATAATGCAATCGTATATATAATAAGAATAGCACCATATGATTACAAATCAATAAAGATTTGCATTTTCCTAAGATTGCAAACTTAAATGAAATTCATCATCATCATACAAGTCACCTAGGTAACACCAAACATATCAACAAACTAGAATCCAAATTTCAGCCATTTTCCTATTGTGTTTCTCTTGCCACAGAACAATAACCCCTCAAGTTTTTTTTATTTCATTCAACTAATTTGTGTACTTTGGCACATTAGATGAAACAATTTGCTTTTCTAGGGCTGAGTTAAAATGTAATATTCAAAAACTGAGAACTGAGCAACACCAAAATAAATATGAACTTTATTCACTAACAATCAAATTTCATATTTGCAACTCCGTATCAAAGAAGTCATGCACATATCTGAAATAGTTCAGGATAAATCTTTAATTTTTGAGCCTGATTTTGCAGCCTCATGAATCTAAATGAAAACTATACCATTGATTTGCCATTTACTATGATTGGTCATTATTCGCAATGATATAATTTTTTTTTAAAAAAAAATTCAAATGAAATTTTAGCACATAGTTTTATGTATTGCTTTTAGTTTTATGCATATTACTTCTGTGTTTCTTTATCAATCCCTTATGCCTATTAATTATTCATTGTGTTATCAGTACCTTAAACCAAGCATGCATCTTCAGACATATGCACAAAAATCCAATTGATGCTGGCAAAAATCGAGCTTCATAGCACAGCCTACGGTGCTAATACTATCGACTGAAATTCAAATTAGATCATGAAATGAAAATTTTGCAGGCTTTTTCTTGTGATAATAAATATGGATCAAATTACCATTTTCATCTAAAGCTACAAGAAGTGCTAAGTCATTTGACGAACTAGCTTCACCAACATGCTGATGTGCAGGGCCCAGAGGAATTATTAATCCTCCTTGCAAATATAAAGTTGGTAAATCCTGTTATACACAGAAAACAGTTAGGAAAAAGGAAAATATATCTTTACAAGAGATGCAAAATAAAATGTGCTGTACATACTGGATGTGAGTCATCTAAATCGAATCTTAACCAAATTCCTTTGAGCAGGGCATGCTGCAATTTTTCTGTTCCCTGATATGGAATCGTACTATACAAGATGAAAAGAATGTCAGTACAATTTATTGGGGACATCATAAGATGGAGCTCCCCAAACAAACAATGTGGACATAGAAGAGCAAGAAATTCGGTTCCTGAAAAAATATGAAAAATTGAAGTTGTGGTAGTTTCGTAATTAACTGCAACTTTGGAGTTTTGGATTTTGGCGATTCAAAAGCCCAATTTGATTGGAAACGGACCAAGGATCAGGACTCACAAGTTTTTCTTGTGAGCTCCATTGTTTTTCGGGCAAATTCCTTCGTTTAGGCCTTCAAAAGGGCAATTTTGTGTTTTACTTGTTTTAGAATTCTTATTTCCTAGTTGGTTTGGGATTGTTTTAGCATTTTCTATTTAAAACTTTTTGTTTTTGGCTTTTGGACGTTATTATAAATAATAGAATTCGACTCTTTTGAGATTTCCCAAAATTCTTTGAATTTTGATGTTTAGTTTTTGAATTTGAAAATTTCAGGTTGTAGAAAATTAATGATTGATAGTCGTACGCGATTCAACAATCATTAATATTTATCCTAACATTCTTCTGCTACGTCACTTAACTACCCGTAAGAGTGCTTGAAAAAGATCTGACATATATTTTTTGATTGTTAAATAAACTTATCTAAGAAATTAGACCAAGAAAATTAAATCAGATTGATGATAACAAGGCCGAAAGTGACTAGTAAGATTCTAGTGCTATAGTTGACATAAATAGGGAGGAAGAGACTACCGAGATTGTGATCTCAGCATCATGCTACATGAGATGAAGCATAGATGCATGTGCAGTTACTAGAAAGAGAGCAGCCTCCAAGCAAAGCAAGGATCTGCTTTTCACATTTATTTGGACTCTAAAAGAGTCCAAAAACTGAATTTTAAATGTTATGTGCTACTACAGTACATTAATATCTGTCTGCTATACGTGAGGTCCACAAAAAAGGCTTCAAGACTCCTAGTGTCTAGTAGAAGACCAGACACTGTGCTCATAGCTATCTATTTACATGCCCAACAAGATTCTAGCTTGTGTATTGTCTTTCCTTACGTATTAAATCTAATTGGATGTGACAAATTAGTTACCCTAAGAGCTCAAGCAAGCATGATAACAGCTACACATTGTAGATGCTGCTAGTGCACTAAAAGCATTTTCCTTGTCTTGGAATGATAAAGTCTAGTAGCTCCACGAATAGCCATGACTTGCAGGAAATTTATCAGAAACAACCAAATTTGCTTGATAAAAAATGGCAGGTAGATTGGAGGTAAATAGGTTGCTTTAAGGAGGTAACAAACTAGGTCCCCAGAATGCACTTTTGAAGAAAGCATACTCCATTTCAAATGGCACGGATACTCGTGGTCCTTAGGCCTGCGTCCCTTAACAGAAAACGTAAGCTCTAACCACTGCACTAGACAATGGACTACGTAAAATAGATATAAGCAACAGCATAAACAAAAACTTGAGAAACTAATTTACATAGTAGACATATATATCAAGTCACCAATGCATTAGTTTGTAACAAAGCCTAGGAATTATCTAAAATCAAAGAGGAGAACCTTGTATGGACAAGAAGTGGACCCAGCAGGAAGGAATTTTCAAGTTCCCTCAATCTCAGATCTCTAGGATCTGCATAAACAATTTAAATACATCTATTAACTACAGTACTGAAGGTATTTTTTGTTAAGTCCTTTAAATGGCATTAGACAATTTAAGAACATACCAGCAAAAAAAGTGGGAGTTGCCACTGGTGTACCCATTGTATGGGCGCCATAAAACAGAGTGTATATTTGCGGTATAAGCCGATAACGTCTCCTTAGTGCTAGACGGCAAACTTCTTCACACTAATGGAACTGAAGTCAATTCATGAAAGAGTTTCTAGCAGAAGAGGACAAGACTCCTAAAATTAACAAAGCAATATATATAAAATGAAAAAAGCAACATTTCACCTAGTTGTCACAGGTTCAAGTTTAAACAAAATTACCAATCTATTAGATTGACTGCGCAAGAAAATGTATGCATATTGTTGATTAATCATAAGGGGTTACACTTGGTGCACACAGGACAAACCTCTTCCCCAAAAGACCAGGGCTCATGATCAGAAGTGTCCGTTTCGGAATGTCCACGGCAGAAAGGAAACATTGCCTCTACACCCATCCATCTTCCAAAGAGCCGGGGTGTTGCATTTCCCCCAAATCCACCAATATCAGGTCCAGAAAGAGGCTGACCACTGAGTCCCTATTCATACAGTAAAATGAAAATTAGAATGGAAACTTAAGCCGTCAGCAATGAACAAAAAAATGTACTTCAAATGTTTAATATTGTGAACTATTTCATTTTATTTTAAGTAAAAGTAACCATGCTTTTTTTTTTTTTGAAATTAAATGTGTCTGCCATGCTAAATGTTGAGATTCAGCAAAGAATTTACAAACAGAAGCAAGAACATACATATGATGAAGAAAACAAGTTCAATCTGAGCGAAAGAGACATGTTAAGTATGTTAATTACAATAAATAGACGATGAACAGAATGACATGTTGAAGAAAATAGGTCAGTCACTTCTAAATGAAATATAGGACTGGATACAGCATAAAAGTTGACTGACTTTTGTCCTGTGAAGTTCATAGAAACTCCATCAACTTATTCAGTTTGTTTACACTTCACCTCACTCAGAAAGAAGTTTGCTGCTAAGACCCTTTGCTGTATCTACTACTGGTTTGGCTTAAGGTGTGCTTGGATGGAAGTTAAATGAGATAAATGTTACTCCTATAGTACATTAACCCTCTTTATCCGTATTTAGTATGCTTTGTAATATTAAATTTAATTATTAACCCAGGTGGGGGTAAGTTAAAGTAATGTAAAATAAACTCTTTATTTTAAAAAATAATTTTTTATCTATTATTTCTTTGGGTATCTTATAACTTACTTCCTTTCTAATTTTTTTATATTAATAAGCTATAAATCAAATTTATAAAAAATATATACATCAATTTAAAATTTTTATGATAATTTTATTATTTTAGCATTTATTTATAAATTTTATTTTGTTAATGCCATTTGTGTATTTTTTTTAAAAAAAAATTCATGTTAGTTCTAATATAATTGCTTATATTATTGTTGATTAAATATTATTTTTACCTTTTGGAATTTAATATATAAAAAATTCGATTAAATAATGAATATATGTGTTTTCATGATTTGTAAGTTAATTGTTAGAGGCAATTTTAATTTTTAATTTTTAATTTTATTCTTTATTATTTTTCGCATGAAATTTATACCAATTAGTTTGTGTATGAATATAAATATATATTATGTATTTTTTATCTTCATAAACTTTTTTAGTAATTTTTTAATTATATGATATTTTTAAAATTAATTTTTATTTCTTATAAAAAACTTTAATAATACAATAATTTATTTATTTACATTATCTTTAATTATTTAAATTTTATTATTGATGTTAACAATTTTTTTTAAAAACAATTCTACATTTAACATCTCATTCATTATCTTTTATTTACCAAATAAGGTCAACAACTCAACTGTTACACCTCTAATGCCTTAACAGTTACACTTGTAATTGTTACAACCTAATCTCTTAATCCCAATCCAAATGTACCCAAAAAGTTAAATGTTACTCTTAGGTAGCAAACTTCAATAGAATATTGCAGCTTCCTATTTTCAAACATGTGCTATAAATACATTTTAATATTGTGATTACAGAATGCTCTCCTTCTCCTTCTTCCTTTTTTTTATGTCTTCAGCTTCAAAAACCACTAGGGAAAGAGTATTGCTTGGTTAATCTTTATCATCCCACAATGACTAGAGAGAATCAGTGAACCACTAACCTTTTATCCAGAATAGGTTAGAATTTATGACATCAGGTTAGTATAGGAAGCAGACTGAGGATTTTGGAACCAAGTCCTTGGAAGGGCTCTCATTTTATGGTTACATTACCAAATAAGGACACAAAAATTCAACCCTTTTGGCTTTTTGTGGACTACTAGAAAAGGATGGAACTCAAGGCCTTTGAGAATATAGAAAATTAGTTGGACACAAGAAAGAAAAGTAGATCATGATTCTACCCACTGGCTCATGTAAAGTTTTGTCAGTGAAGGATGCTCTAGCACTTTTATTCCTTGAGTATTCAATTCTCCTACTTTCCACACAAACAACAAACTTCTCAACATTACTTACCAACTGAAGTACCAAGGAGATGGATACGTGCAGATACTTCCAATTTGAAAGGTTATCCCCTGTCCATGTTGCAACATACCTTTAACTACCAATAAATCCAGCCCTAGTAAGAATGAAGGGATGCTTATTTTCATTAGCTAATTTCATGCCCTCAAATATATATCTTGCCATCAGCATGCCATACACCTAAAATAACAAACATTCATTTTGGGACATTAGTTAGTTATTGTAATCAGAGTTAAAACACAACAATACATAAATATAAAAGCTCTGTTTCTCATACTCATTTTCATTCAATGTAATAGTGTATATATATACAAGTTTAGGAGACAATAATCCTCATAAGTCATGGCTATTCTACTTACTTCTCTGCAATTCTATCTACCATACTGACTAAATTCACATATGGTCACAGATTGTCATACAACCTGTAATCCATAAAGTCTGTAACACTCCCCCTCAAGCTGGAGCATAGATGTTAATCATGCCCAGCTTGTTACAAAGATAATCAATTCAAATCCCATTAAGAGCCTTTGTGAAGATATCCCCCGATTGTTCTCCAGTTTTCACATATTCTATAGAAATCAAGCCTTACTGAATTTTTCACGAACAAAGTGAACCAATCTCAATGTGTTTGGTCCGCTCGTAAAAAATGGATTGGACGCAATATGAATTGCAGCTTGATTGTCACACCATAATTTGGTTGGCATTGAGACCTTGAGACCCACTTCACTAAGGAGCTGATGTACCCATATTATTTAACACACAGGTTGGGCCATAGCCCTGTATTCAAATTCTGCACTTGATCGGGAAATTACATTTTGTTTCTTGCTTTTCCATGAAACTAAATTATCTCCAACAAAGACACAATATCTTGAAGTTGATCTTCGATCTTCCTTACATCCTACCCAATTAGCATATGAAAAACACTCAATCCTAGTATGACCATGATTGCCATACAGAATGCCACATCCAGGGGCTTCTTTTAAATAACTCAAAATTTGTTCTACTGCCTTCCAGTGGTCAACAATTGGAGATGACATATACTAGCTAACCACAATAACTGAATATGCAATATCTGGACGGGTTACATTAAGATAATTTAACTTCCCAACCAATCTTCTGTATCTCTCAAGATCTTTAAACAATTCACCATCTTTTGTAAGCTGCAAATTAGGAACCATTGGAGTACTAAATGGTTTAGTCCTTAATTTTCCTATTTCAGAAAGTAGGTCCAGTACATATTTTCTTTGAGATAAGAAGATTCCTTTCTTACTCTTGGTCACTTCAACTCCCAAAAAATATTTCAGCATTCCTAAATCTTTAGTATGAAACTGAGTATGGAGAAAGAATTTAAGAGATGAAATCCCTGTAGTGTCGCTACTAGTGATCATAATATTGTCTACATAGACGACTAATAGAATAATGCCACCATTAATTTTTTATAAAACACAGAATGATCAGACTTACTCTTTTGCATGCTAAACTTCTCAATAGCCTAACTAAACTTGCCAAACCAGCCATAAGGACTTTGTTTCAAGCCATACAAGGACTTATGAAGCTGACATACTTTCCCATACTCCCCCTGGGCAACATAACCAGGTGGTTGCTCCATATAGACTTCTTCCTGAAGGTCGCCATGAAGAAAGGCATTTTTTATTTCTAACTGATGCAAATGCCAATGATGAGTATATGCCATAGAAATAAAAAGCCTGACAAAAGTATGTTTAACAACAGGAGAAAATGTATCAGAATAATCCACTCCATATGTCTTAGCATATCCTTTAGCAACAAGACAAATTATTAATCTGGCAACAGATCAATCAGGATTAAATTTCACTGCAAACACCAATTTACATCCAATAGCCTATTTTCCAGCAGGTAGATTCTCTAAGGTCCAAGTACCATTGACATCTATTGTATTCATCTCCTCAATCATTGTATTACGCTAGCCAGAATGTGCTAGAGCTTCATGAATAGTTTTAGGGATAGAAATAGAATCGAGAGAGGCAATAAAAGAACAAGAAGAAGATGACAAATGGTTATAGGAAATAAAAGAAGAAACATGATAGGTGCATGTGCGTTTACCTTTACGGAGAGCGATGGGAAGATCATCACTCAAAATCAGATATGATGATAAAGAGTCTAGCTCATCAGGACATGGAGCAGGAGGATCTTGGACTGGTGTAACAATAGTAACAAGAACTTATGTTTGACGGGAATATGTTTGTGTAATAGGAGGCTTAACAGAAGCTGAAGGAGCAGCTGAAGTAAGAGGAGTAATAGTATAAACTAGCAAATCATCTTCCTCCCCCTAACCAGTAGGACCTGAAGATGAAGAAAATGGTATATGTTCCAAAAATGTGACATCAACTGATACAAGATACTTGTTCAGATCAAGACAATAACACCTATATCCCTTTTGCATACGAGAATAGCCAAGAAAAATACACTTTAAAGATTTTGGATCAAGTTTTGTAACCTGAGGGCGGACATGCCGAACAAAGCAGATACAACCAAATATCCTAGGTTCTATAGGAAACATTGTCTTATTAGGAAAAAGAACATGAAAAGGATTCTCACCATATAGGACTGAGGAAGGCATCCAATTGATCAGAAAATAAGCTGTAGAAATAGCATAAGCCCAAAAATGTTTGGGAACCTACATTTGAAATAATAATGCTCTAACAGTTTCAAGAAGATGCCTATTTTTTCTTTCAGCAACACCATTATGAAAAGGTGTGTCTACACAAGGTGTTTAATGAAGAATACCATTTTTAATCATGTAATTTTGAAAAGTTTCTGATAGGTATTCTTTAGCATTATCACTTGTTAAAACTTGTATAGGCACATTAAATTGACTTCAAATTTCAGCACAAAAAGCAGGAAAATAAGAGAACAATTATGATCAATTTTTCTTCAAATATAACCATGTTATTCGAGAATAATCATTAACAAAAGTAACAAAGTATTTAAATCCATATTTAGATGTAACTGGACAAGGACCCCAAACATCATAATGTACTAATTCAAAAGGAGTATTATCTCATTTATTGACTTTTGGACTAGAACTGAGACGGTGGTGTTTGGCAAACTGACAAGACTCACAATCTAAAGAAGACATGCTAGAAAACTGAGGACATAATTTCTTAAGAATTGGAAAGGAAGGATGACCCAATCGACAATGAGCTTCAAAAGGAGTGACAACTCAGGAATAAGCGAAAGACTTAGGTATTTGTGTATCCAGGATGTAGAGACCTCCCGACTCATGTCCTTTACCAATAATTTTCTTCGTCATAAGATCCTAAAATGAACAACAATCAGAAAAAAATGAGGCACAATAATTGAGACTGAGTAAGTTTACTGACAGAAATCAAATTAAAAGATAATTGTGGTAGATTAAGAACAAATGATAAAGTGAGTGATGGTGCAGGGTTAATCATTCTAGATCCAATAACACAAGATGTGGAACCATCAGGTAAAGTAACACGACAGGTAGATTTATGTGACTGAAAATTAGAAAATAAACTAGAATTACCTGTCATATGATCTGTAGCACCACAGTTAATGACCCATTTTGAAGAGGAGGAGACTAGACATGTATTAGGTTTACTTGATTCAGGCCTAGACTGGATTTTCATTGCTTTTTGAAGTTGATTCAATTTGGCATATTCATCTATAGATATCATAACAAAATTTTTAGAGTGCTCAGGAGTAGATGTAATATAGGCATATTGAGCTCTTCTATATTGAAGCCTCCGACAATCCAGCTTGGTATGACCTGGCTTATGACAATAGTGATACACTATTCCTCTTGACTCCTGTCCACGAGTACTAGTATTCTTGTCATAGTTGGTAGATCCCAGGCCTTTATTAACTCTGCCACTCTTGTATGGTTGTTTTCCAACCTCAATTATGTTATGATGGCTAACAAGAGCACTGTTAGCTTGAGCAGATTGAACAGTTGGTGAATTCTCTGTACAGAGCACCCTACTAAAAACATCTTGTAGAGAAGAGATCTCTGAACCAGAAATAATTTGAGATTTGGCAGTCTTAAATTTAGATGGAAGTCTAGTTAAAAAACTCATAATAGCCAGCTTCTCCCACTAAGCTTGTTGCACAGTTACATCAGTGCTAAAAGGAAGCAGTATGTTGAGTTCTTCATATGTTCTCTTGAAATCCATGAAGTAATTGGTAATAAATCTATCACCTTTATCTGCCCTGTAAAATGTTTTACACACGTCATAGATACGAGAGATATTCCCTTTTCTAGAGTACAGAAATGCTAAGTAGTTCATTAATTCTTTGACCGTCCTACAGTGAGTTATTAAGCCAACTACCTCACTATCAATAGAATTACGAATCTATAAAAATAATCTAGCATAATCTCTCATCCAAGACAGTTTAGACTGATATATAGTCAAATGACTATCCATAGAAATACTGAGCAAATATAACTCAATAGTTTGACTCCAATCAAGGTAGTTTGTACTATTAAGTTTATGTTCCGTAATTTTGGACACCATCAGAACCATATCAAGGACAACTACAGTCTTTTTCTTAGCCATATTTTACCATAAATCTTAAAACCACAAGATACAAGAGGCTGAGCCTACCAATAATATAACAATATAAATGAGGCTTAGCTTGCCAAATTAAAATAATAAAATTAATAAGGCGGTCAAACCAGCCAATTAATAAATAAAATAGGTGACAAAAAGCTTAGCCTGCTAAAATAAAATTAATAAGGCGGTTAAACCAGCCAATGAATGAATAAAATAGGCGGTAAAAAGAAAAACCAGCCGTATAAATTAAAAGAAAAAATAAAAATGACTTTTTTTTCCCAAAAATATCCTCCTTTTTTTAATCTCTCCCTTTTTTGTGGCAAAAATAAAACTTCAACAAAATTACAAAACCCAGAAAAAAAATATCTACTCTTAAGAAACAAACTTAAGCTAACTCAAAGCAAAGTCTGCTCTTTAAAACGCAAGAAACAGAATCAATCAATTCAATCGGCACTGTTCAATAAGCCGAATTCAAAATAAATGATGGACAACCAAAGCAACGATCCAAGATCATAACATCTGCACTTCTCTCAAGTCATACAGGCGAAGGTGAGCAAATCGACGTCAACCGGAGCAGATTCCGACTACCCATACTGTGCTCCTCCCTGGGTTGGTGGTGTTGACAACAAATTCTTCTAAAGTGGTGCGAACCTACTGTTCTCTCCCTCACTTCTTTCCCTCACTTACCCAACAACCCATACTATTTTACCAAAAACATAAATTCTTCTGCTCTGATACCATGTAATCAGAGTTAAAATACAATAATATAGAATATAAAAGATTTATTTCTCATACTAATTTCATTCAATGTAAAGGTGTATATATATACAAGTTTAGGAGACAATAATCCTCATAAGTCATGGCTATTCTACCTACTTCTCAGCAATTCTATCTACCATACTGACTGAATTCAGATATGGTCACAGACTGTCATATAGCCTGTAATCCATACAGTTTGTAACCGTTATCAACATTAAAAGCAAAGATGATGTCATAATGGAAACAATTATCAAATTAATTTATAGAAATCATTTTACATTTAAAAGAAAATAAAAATAAGGTTGAAGAAGAAAACATTGTGATAGTATGAATGATCCTGATAACCTCAAAGTTCACTATCTGCTCTATGAATATTGCTTCCAGGCATTGTTTTTGTTACACTCTGCAAATTAAAATGATACGACCATATGCTATTCCAAAAGTTGTAAACAAGGGAAAAAAAATATTTTCATTACCTTAAAAATAGCTGGCTCATTCATGTCATTCCATATGCCATGAACACCACTAGAAATGAAATCTTTAACTAGACTAGCCCACCAAGAATGATCTTTTAACCGTGTGAAGTCAGGGAACACACAAGGTCCAGGCCACACCTCTCATGTAAATGGATACTCTAACTATAACTCAACAACTTCTTTTTTCTTGTTTCTTTTTTCTTTTACCTTATTAGTTCACATGGGATGAGGGAGAGAGGGAATAAAAGATGATAAGGTTAATTACTAATGGAAAAAGAAAACAAATCAGTAAAAGGGCTTCCATCTGCTCTTTGTATCCAAACATCATTTTTGGAACCACTATCATAGACATGATAGCCCTCTTCATGTTTGATCCCAGGGTCAAGCATCCAAATTGCTTTAAAACTAATATCATGAAGATCTTTCACCAAAGATTGTGAATCTGGAAAACGTTCTTGAAAAAGTTCATTAAATGTCCTTTATTAAGTTTGATAATTACAAGTTCATCAAAAGAAACACATACCATTTCCCTGCATGGCAACTTTCACTCAAAAAGTCATTCTTGATGCTAGGTGAATTTGGCTAAGACCAAAAACTAGATGAAAGAGAAAATTCAGATTTATAGCTCTTTTCCAGAGTTACAAGTGAGATTTTTGCTGAAATAAGTCAGATACAAACAAGTACTCCTACTTGCTACAAAATAAATAACCTTACTAAGGTGATATGAAATTCTGTGAATGTAATAATTATCATTATAAATTTTAGTGACCATTAGAATAATTTATCCCAAAATTTTATAAGTGTTTTTGCAAAGAAAGCAGAGTACTAGTAGTTATGTAACGTGGCCAACAACCATTTTGATGCTTGCATGCAATTGCTACATTTAAAGAATCAAATAAACACATTTAGCTATTTACATCCTTAGACCTATACTATCACATAGCAGGGTGCATTAAATAGCCCCACAGAAGTTTCTCTCCTAACATATGAATATCTAGCATCTCTATTTCTGTGTGTATGTGTATTTCTAGGAACTCACTCAGCTTCATGAGTATGACTATCAAAATTTGATTATTTCAAGCCAATTATGAATATAGAAGCAGATGGCAACCATCTAAGACTAGCAATTATGCATCGCATGCATGTTGTTTGTAAGCAAACATATAGAAAGAAGCACCAATGGCAATATAGGAAACCTTGTTGAGCTAATTCATAGTGAAAATAGCAAATGAAAATGCCAAAGAAAAATTTGAAATTATTTTATCATTCAAAGGAACATACTAGGTCAAATGTGAAACAGCGAAAACCATCCATGTAATCAATATCCATCCATATTACATCACAAGGTATACCCTTCTCCTTAAAAGTTCTAGCCACTTGCAAATGCAATAGGTTTAATAAAAAAAGAATATATGATATAAACCCATTAAAGGGCCAATAGTGAAAGTGAGAGAGAAAACTTTATAAATAAAAGATAATTTCATTTTTTAAGAATTTTAAAAAAACTTTAAATTTTGTTGCTGTTAGGATATTGGCTGCATAAATGCATCAGGAGTGTACCTTGTAAACCCTCTCATCAGAATCATAGCTCCAACGACATTGTTGATAGCCTAAGGCCCACTTCGGAGGCATAAAAACAGTTCCAGACTAGAGTTATGAGACCTAAATCACTATCAACACACACACAAACACAAACATTGAGAATTTTTTTTAAAAAATGTTAGACATCACCTAAAGGCTACTCAAAGTATTGTAATGGTTCAATTAGATACAATCTTTATGTGATCATTTGGTGTTTGAATTCTGGATTTAAAAAATGAAAGGTCCCAGGATCAAAGACTATGGGGATGATGTTGAGAGCCCTAATGAGATAGAAGAAGTTGTTTTCTAAATATATATTTGAACATATGAAATTTTTCACAAAGATGAATGCAAACTGACAAAAATACCTACCTACTGCAACAACTCATTCTCTGTCATGTGTATATGTCCCACCATATTACTGCATACTATGATCATTATTGTTGCCTTAGCTAATTTGCATAAATGGATACATATATCTGAATGCATGCTTCTGGCACCAAATAAGACATCTTAATACCTCCCCATCAATTATCCATGGCATACATTATAGATATTATAAATTATGAAATGCACATGCTATCTAAGAATTAAGGAGTTAGAAAATGAATATAAAAATATGATCAAAATGTCAGCTAATTTACCAATTGCACAAGATAAAGATTTCAGAACAGCTGTAGGTGAATCAAAAGGGCCAAATGTAATGACAGGATATGAGGCTGGAGCAATAAATTGAAATCTTGATTCAGTCCTTAGGTAATCTGTGTATAATGTATGACCAACAGTGAATTAGGTAGTGTTTACTTGAAGATTTCAAGATATTTATGTTATACAATATCACTCACCTCACAACGTCGTGTGGTGTCGGCAAGAACCCCCAGTGCCTCTCCATTTGGAAAAACAACTATAACCCAAGGATGTGACTAGTACAAGGATATGGTTCCAGGACCATAACCCCATGCAATCGTGTTCCATGTAAAAACCTATATTTTTTATATGTAACTTCTGATGTAGCTGTCATAGATTGAATAGTATGTCACACCCAATTAGTTATGCTTAGAAAGATATAATGTCTCTAATAAGTGACGGTCGTAAAACTCTTTATAGCTTAAAATAGAAAGTTAATGTAAATATTGTGAGCAACACTAAGTAACTAGGTAAAAAAGTATATGTAGGCTCAGTTATTTAACACTTTTGCAATTGGTTCCTTTTACAATAGTAAGTAATATCAGAATCATAAGTGACAAGAAAATTAAAAAAGAGAACTATATCACAAATGGCAGTATGAAGTTAAAAAGGACTTACTCTCCTCCTAGTGCACTCAAGCAATCCACTAACTTCATCAGTTCCATAAAAAGAGATCCCAGTGGGAAGCTAAACTAGAAAAAAATATTATTCAAACATTTACATTACAGAAATGTGTTGTAAGGAAGCAAAACAAAGCTAGAAAACAAATGCTGCAAAGATATTAATAAACCACCTCAAGTTTGACAATCTGACTTCCTAAATGACATTCAAAAATAGGGATGAATGAAGGAACATAATGTGTCTTGATGGGAGTGTCTCTATCCTTAGTATTAGTGAATGAAAGACTGGGACCTGTAGCAGCTCTATCATTTATGGAACAACCAAATTTGAAAATTGCATCCCCTAAAATCAACTAGAAAACCATAGTCTCTGACATGACATCGGAAGTGACTGTCTTGACATCATGATCACCCATTTTAGATGCCAAACCTTTAAAACTCAACTTCTTCTTGAGCCTTTTTTTTTTCTGAAAGCAAGAAAAAATGAGAATCATCAATCATGCCTCATCTCAAAGTTATTGAAAAGGGAAAAGACCATTAACCCAAATCACATAACTAATCAAAGAATCAAAAGAATTTGATCAAAGATGCAAAAACTCGATTAACCCAAAAACTAAAATCAAAACCAAACCTCGTAATTACCCCAGAACAACCTTAGGAGAAAAATCTAGAAGAAAATTTCTTTAGATAGTAGGGTGTGCATTGCAGTGGCTGCATGCAAGTGAGATTGAATTGAAATGATTCAGAATCGACAATCAGTGAAAAAGCAAAAGAAAAAAAATAGAGTAGAATATAGTTACTGTACCTGGAGAACATAAATGAAGTGGAAAAGTGAGGGTCAGTAGCAAGAGTTCAAATAACGGCAATGGCCTGCGATGGCTTGTAACAGGCTTTGTAATGGTAACAGACTGTTGTGGTGATAGTAACTGTAATGGCCCGTCGAGTAAAAGAAATTTTTGAAAAATTGTAAAATATTGGGAATTAATTTATTTTAAAGGTGTTCATAAAAAAATAAACTTATAACACTTTAATATACATAACTGTAATAAAATAAACATTAGTTATATTGTTTCACAACAGTTTAATAAACATAACTACTGTAATAAAACAAACATTAGTTATATTTTTTACATGATAATTATAAATATATTACTTTAAATCTATTAACATATATATTTTTTTACATCATAATTATACACAAAATATTATGAAATTCATAAAAAGTACAAAATAAAAGAAATATAATATCAATGCCAAAAGCAATACCTATGAGGTATAAAATAATATGTACTTTTATCTTCATGAGAATGGCACATATAGACTCTAGGAAGTGCAAACAAACTATCCATAAAATTAGAATGAATAGTGAATTAATTTTTTTACCATATACATATAAAAAGAGAATAAATAAACAGTGAATCAATTAAAAAAAAAGAAAAATAGAGAAAAAATAATGTAGTACTTAACTTTTTTCAAAAACATTATTAAATGCAAAATTTTATTATGATTAATTTGTAAATTTAGAAAAATTTCTTATGATATAATCTAGGCCAATTGGTAAAAAAAGCCAAATTTTTTCGACCTTTTGTAATTTTATCCCAACATTTAAACCTTTGCAAAAATGTCCAAATGTCATATTATTCTTTGTAATTTTAGCATATTTTACAATTTGGTCAAAATTGAATCACTAATTGCTAACGTGGACAAAAAAATCACTAAATTAATAGGACCCACTGCCATATGCACAAACCATGGTAAAAAGGAGAACCATGGTTGATGTAATGAAATGACGTTGTTTTACAAAAGAAAAGAATAAGTAAACCCTAATCTAACCTTCAGCTCTCATTCTAAAACCTTCAGCTCTCATTAAAAAAAAAAAAACTAACCTTCAACTTCCATTCTTCCTCGTTGCTAACCTTCAGCTTCCATTCTTCCTCGTTGCTTTCTTCTTACCATTTTTGTTTTCTTTCATTATTCGTGGGTATCATCAATTACATTTAAGGAAGTTGTTCATGCTTTAATTCGAATCAAGAAAAACCTAGTTCAATTAGATGGCTCCAAAGAAAAAAAAAATTAAAGAAACGGGAACAAAGGCTAAAGGTCAAAAACAAAAAACAAGGTATGCTCACTGTAATGGTTTAAAAATTATAATGTTATGTGTGTATAAACACAATGTAACGAATTAAATTTTTTTTTTCAGCTTTCCTATTGAGGTTTGGGTTGGGGCAAAATTCAATGAAGGGCCACAAATTAAGTATAAGGGAGCTCATATAATACTAGGTGGATGAGATGTTCTTCATTACTTGAGTTAGGATGAAATAAGAGCTAAAATTGCTGATTTAGGGTATGGGAAGGTTGTCAAACTAGGTTACTGCCCACCAAGGACAAGTAACTGGACTACCAAACTTTAATAAGTTATAATGCATAACTAAGAAAGATGTGGGATGCAGGGGCTGATTATAATTTTCTAAAAAATTTTATAGAATCTTTTGTTGACAGTGGTGGGGTTGATGGGGTAGATTTAGGGGTTACTGTTGTTAAATCAAGGGTAGAAACAAATGTTGCTGATAACACTATGGCGGCGGTAGAAAATGATAATAATAACGCAGCTGATGGGGAGAATAGCAGTGAAGATGATGTAGATTATGTTCCATAATTTGAGCTTGATAGTGATAGTAGTAATAGCTTAGATGGTGAATCATATAATTAAGATGAGGAGTATATGATTGCCAGACAGAATAAACATGCCTTTAAAAAAGCTGCTGTTGATATTGGGTATGGGTTAGGGTTGGATTCTGGTCACGAAGATTTAATGGACCATTTTAATGATGAACATAATCCAAATGAGAATGCAGATGTCAATGAGGGAAGGGATGAATTGCCATTGAGTGATTATAAAGATTTAGATCAGGGTTATTATGATACGCCTTGTAGTAGTGAGGAGGGTGATCTTAAGGTTAGAGATAGAAGGAAACAGAAAATGAAGATTATACACGATCCGAAATGTGATCACAAAAAGTTAAAATTTGTGCCCGGAATGCTTTTTGAGTCTGTGAATCAACTTCAATATGTTGTTCAACAATATGGCATATGTAATGGATTTAATATCCATTGGACAAGGTCGAATCAAGTTCGAGACGAAGCAAAGTGTGATGGTAACTGTAAATGGAGGATATCCAAGGCTAAAGTACCAAGCGAAAGAACTTTTTCTGTTAGGGTTTATCAGGGTGAGCATAGTTTTTCAAAGAAGGACATTAATAAGCAAGTTACTGCTAAATGGATAGCTAAAAAATTCATGAGTGTCTTTAGAAGAAAACCAGACTATACGGTTGAGGATATGAAAACAGATTTGAAGGAAAAATATGATATAAAAATGTCAAAATGGACGTGTTATAGAGCCAAAAAGAGGGCGCTTTAACTCTTAAGGGATAGTTTGGAGTCATATTATAGCAGATTACGTTCATATGAAGCAGATTTTCAAAGACATTTGGATGAGATAAAGGCTGTTGATCCTACTGCCGCTGAAGATTTCTTAAAGCAAGGCCCAACAACATTTTGTAGGGCATTTATAACTACTTAGCCAAAATGCGATGTTGTCACATCAAATCTTGCTGAGACTTTCAATGGATATGTTTGCAAGGCAAGAACATTACCCGTGATTAAAATGTTAGAAGAGATCAGGACTACCCTTATGGAGAGGATTTATCACAAGTCTGACATTATGAGTAATTCTACTGATGATCTCTGTCCAATAATTAGAAAGAAATTGGGAAAATAAAGGTTTGAAGCTACATTTTGCACTGTGAAACCTTCTATTAGATAGATGTTACAAGTCTCTATTGGTGATAATCAATTTGTGGTAGCTTTGAGCCCACCTTCATGCTCTTGTCAAGCATGGGATCTAATTGGGATCCCATGTTCTCATGCAATTGCAGCTATGAACTACATGAGGCATGATGTGGAGTCATATGTAGATCCATACTATAAGAAGGAGTAGTACCTTAATGTATATCAATAGGGCATCAAACCTATAAATGGTCAGGATATGTGGCCTCGTATTGATATGACACCAATATTGCCCCCTCCTTACAAGAGAATGCTTGGTAGACTAAAAATTTCAAGGAAAAAGGTTCATGAAGAGGACCTAAAAAGGCCTGGCAGACTATCAAGACATGGAATGCAAATGAGATGCATGCACTATCTTCAACCTGGGCATAATAAAAGAGGATGTCCAAACATAGACAAGCCAGTAGCTCCAAAACTTCCCAAGGTGATAATATTACATTCTTTAATTATTACATTTTCCTATTTTTTATGGATAAATGATGGCCACTAATTGTAACTTTTTTAATTATTGCTTATATAACATAAAAGTGGTAGGCTTATAAAGACTACCAATGCTGGATGTGCAACAGAAGCACCATTAACAACAAACAATTCAAATGTACCACCTGGATTTACAGTACCAAGTAGCCAGACTTCTTCAACCAGAAATCAGTTACATAAAGAGAAAAGAAAGGTACGATGCACTGTTTTCCTAATTATTTGTGTAGATTGGTTTTGCAATTGGACAAAACTTTACCAATCTTTGATGTGTTAGGTTAGAGAAGGCTATGGTGTTTGAATATTCTCTGAGACAGGACATATATATGCTAGGGTATGTATAAAAGCTATATTATTCAATGGTGTTAGTGAATTGGTAATTTTATTTCAGGTTCAATTTATTATTGTGAAAATCATTTAGATGCCAGGGAATGACCAAGTACGTTATGTTGGTGGATCCTCTGCAACTGCATCAGTAGTCGAAAACATTGGAGCTTCACCAACCAGCCTTCCACAGCAACAAATCAGTGAACCTGTAGCATCATCACATCCTATTCAAACTCAAACAAGCATAAATATGCAGTCTGTCATCTACAAGTTTGACAGTTCAAGGAAGGCAAAGGGCAAGAGTAGGATATAAGGAAGTTGATATGGAATGTAGTTGCTTTTTGGTTGTAATAGGAAAGTACTTGGTTTTTTTATTTGGAAAGTAGGTTGGTTTTTTTTGTAATAGGAAGGCAAAGGCCAAGCTGATATGGACAGTAGTTGCTTTTTGGTTCTAATAGGAAGGCAAAGGGCATGAGCTCATTCAACTATTTTGGACAAATACAATTTATATGTAATCCCTTTTTATTTCCAATTTAACTCAGCACAAATTCAAATTACTTATGGTTTATATGCTTTTTGTATTCAAAGTTATTGAGCATAATTTCACTTTCTCCTCTTATGTATTATGCAACATTGGCACAACATGTTTTCATAACACATGTTATTTTCATACAACACATCAATCTCCATCCAGAATTGGCCAAAATCTACATATCATACACCACTAATCTTCATTCCATTCAGCATTAAAACATCAAATACACATTTAGAATTCAAGGCAAATACAAAGTGTTCGTTTTCTTTTGAGGTGCAACTTTGCCACATATTATCAATAACAAAATAACGATACCTACAACCTTGCATCAATTTCACCCTGCAAATTTTTTATTTTTGTGATCATCATACTTCTTTCTTCTTTCATTTTCTTTATGGTTTCCTTCTTCCTTCTCAACTTATCAAGCATGAAATTCATCTCCACCTCTATTGTCTTCTCATCACACTCTTTCTCCCACAAGCTTTGTTCACTGGCTCTAGATGCCATTTCATCATCACACCACCTAAAGCAATTGCATTATTTTTCTTGTAATAATATAAGATTCAATTACCATAAATCACCCATAATTTTTTCAAAAATCAATCTAATTACATACATATTACTTGCCAAAAGGGGCAATTAAGGAACCTCCTATTTGGGTTTCTCCTTGTACTTAATGTATAGCATAATAGCTCCTCCTGGTGCCTTTGACAAAAATCTCTTCTTCTATGGCTTCGATTTTGAGAGACTGATGCTTCTCCAATTAATTCCATCATAGTGAAATTATAAACCCTAATTTTTATTTGATTTCACTAATTAGAGCGAAGTTTCATTCTTTTTATGATTATCTTTGCAGCTTATTGCCTTCTTTCGTCTTCTACAAGTCGATTTTGCAGATGCTCTTGGAGGGTGCTTCAAAGCTTCAAGTTCAGTTGAAGCTGCTCTTCGCCATTTAAAGCTACTCTGTGATGCTTTTTTTTTTTTGAGGGAGCGATTCTGATCTTAAGAAGCAAAGAAAAGGCATTAATTAGGTTTTCTTTTTGCAAAACGACATTATTTAATTTACAGGTTACCATGGTTAGATGATGTGGTTGTGGGGCCCACCAGTGTAGTGAGTGTACTAAAACACTTTTGTCCACATCAGCAATAAGTGATTCAATTTTGACCAAATAGTAAAATGCGATAAAATTGTAAAGAATATTATGACATTTGGACATTTTTGCAAAGGTTTAAATATTAGGATAAAATTGCAAAAAATCGAAAAAAATTGACTTTTTTTTTTTTATCAATTGACCTATAATCTATTTAAAGTTTGCAAGGTGCATTTCAAGGATAATCAAACGGATAGAAAAATTAAGTTGATTCCTAAACATGATGAGATAGATAAATGAACTTTTTTTTTTTTACCAAAGATAGATAAATGAACTTTGTGATGGTACTTTTTCAGTGGTTACTTTATGATGGAATTAATTTATTCTTATTTTAGTGTTGCATTAGTTCTATATAACTATGTACATTAGCAGGAAATATTAGAAAAAGTTTGTAAATTGTGGCCAAGCAAACAACTAATCCACTATGTTATATATTCAGATAAGATATAATACACTCCATCTATGTAAGAATGTTTTATTCTTAATTCTAGTCTATGCATGTGTAATAGTTTAGCTATTGAATTTGCATTTCATTGTCTCATGGGGGCTGTGTTTAGTCCTTCACTTTTACAGGAACCACATAAGAAAATTTAATCCCTTTATTTTGTATTGATTTGAAAAATCTCATCATTGAACTTTTTCTGTGTCTAGCCACAGTAGGAAAAAAAAAAGGCTTTATATAGGCCACAAAATAATAATTTATTGCAAATTTTTTCCCATTATTTTATATCATTCCAGATACAGTAGTCACAATGGAAACAATGATTGATTATAAAGAGAAAAGATTGCAGAAACAACACCAATTATCTTAATCAGAACTTCACGGACAGAAACTGGCGTTTCATGAAGGATGGGTTTGTAAGATTATATCCTCCATCAATCACCAAGTTGATCCCACTAACATACTTGGACTCATCGTATGTTAGATGCTAGGCTGCTTGTGCTTTATCTTTTAATTCCAACAATGCCTTTTTCAAGGTCGCACTGACGATGCACCTTTCAGGTGTGTCCTTCAACTGCAATATTAGGGATAACAAATGCACATTTCTCTATTCAAAACTAACCAACTAAAAAATCAATTAAGTATTGTTAATTAATTTTCAAGTTTTGGACTTCAAAAATTTTAATGATTAGTTCGAGTACAAACACAAACTTATCATCAAATCCACTCCAATTTGACCACTCTGGCACTCGATTTTCCCACCAAAATACCATTCACTTCCTTCTCCACTGGTGGTAACTCCCACTTCTCTCCTTTCTTCATCTCTTTCTGAGATGGATACATACCCTACAGGTGTTCTCCATAGGTCTAAAGATGCACCAGTTGCCAAGAAACTCAAGATGGTGAGCAAACTAATTATACTACAACATATGACAGCAATTGGCAACATTCAACACTTACAAACTCAGTTAGGATATGTATATGAACGAGATCACAGTTAAAAGGCAGGCTTCTTCTATGCCTAATAAAGAATTTTTTTTTTTTTTTTTTTTGAGTGGGTGCCTAATAAAGAACTTGATTATTGATATTAATGTAGACAAAGGCCATATAAAATATACTTGATTATACTGAAGATGCACAGAAAAATATACGTTAAACAACGATTTAATTGAATGAAGTCGATGCCACATCTGAGTAATCTCCAAAAGTAGATGCAGTGTGCTTTATTTTGTACTACAAGGTTCTGGTAGCATAAAAAAGTTCCAAGTTGCAGCATCTTATTGCAGGGACTATATTGCATTTAGCATTGAACTTCTGATGCAATACTTGAGGCACTAAGCACATCAGATAATACAGGTAGTTAAGAGATCCCTCTGACCTCGTACTCATGGGAAATTCTCAGAGGTGATTGCTTTGAAACTGGCCTGTCTTCAGACCAAAGCTCGAGGTTAACTGTACCAGTTCCCCAATGGATGTAACACTTGTAGACCTCTTCGACGCTAAATCGATTAATTAACCCAATGCCGAGACATTTATTAACAAGCACCCATTCTCCTGAAATGAGAAATAAAGAAGAGGAAAAGCATATCATCAAGAAGCAATGTTTTAAAATTCAGACAACTCTTGCAAACTCCTGTTTCATGAGGAATAGTTTACTTTCATCTTTCCCTTGTTCATTTATTTTCAAGTGCTTTCATTCCTTGTATGGTATGCGAAATTATAAATTCATGAGTACACCCACCCACCCAGAAGACAGAAAAAAAGAAATCGCAAGTACCATTTGGCAGAAGATTTCCTTCATAAAACTGATTCCCAGATTCAGGCCAAATTTCATGCTTTGATCCGTCCACAGAAGTAAATGAGATGAAACTTTCTGTTGGGTGCAAGAGAGCAAAAGTTGGATGTACTCTCAAGCAGACAAGCCTACATCACAAGACAAAACAGAAACAAAGAGGGAGGCACCATTATTTTCTTCACATAAAACAATAATGTTCAAAAGAACGAGAGGCATACAAGAGAAGCACTATGCAAAGAATTTTATGGAGATTCTTGGTGTTAATATCTTCTGACCACCTTGATTCATTAGCAATGCTCTTAGATTAAAAGCGTTGCAAAATAATTTAAAAAAGAAAAAAGCAAAATGGATGAAATTTCATAATTCTTCAATTGAAGCTGGATTACAAGTGCTTGACAATGTAAGGGAAATGGACATCTATGGATCTAACCTCGAAAATCCACCAGAACCTGCTCCAACCTTTTGGGCTACAATGCTAGAGTCAATACGGAGAATCTTTGGATGATCTTTTGGAATGGATATCTGCCGTTGAAGAACCAATCCTCCACCAATATTGCCTTCCAGAACAAGAGATTCTTCCTCTCCTGCGTGCTCAAGATCCCGCCTACAAGGAAATAAATCTATAAGCATAAGCTTTGACAGTGAAAGTAATTAAGACAGAAGTAGTTGTGGGTCTAACTGCAAATTTTTTTCTACTTATATTAGACTATTAAGAAGCCCCCAGGTTTTTAACCATTTGTGACTAAGGCTGTATTAATTTGGGGAAGAACTCTGGGATCACGTTAATAGTTTCATAGCTCAAAAAGAAAAATGGGTAAAGCAACAATTGCGTGAAGAGAAACATAAAGGTCACAATCTCCCAAGTAACCTATTACTTCACAAATTTAGTCCAAGATAGAAATAAAAGAAATAGCTTTTCATCTTAATAAATGTTTTAAGGAATTAACTGCAACTTCTTTCTGCCACCATACCTGAGCATCATCATAGCATCCGCTCAACCAACCACTGGAAAAGTTTCATAAGGACCATATGTATATGCTTATCATTGTCTGCCTTCAGTCATCTGATGTTCACCAAGTCTATAACATTTCTAGTTTCAAGATTATGACCTAGTTTCTATTTCACAAATTGAATCTATGAAAAAACTCTAGTTGCCAATCATTTCTGCCATTAGCTTTTCATTTATTAAGTATGAATATGAAGAGAAGATTTTTTATTTTTTATTTTCTCCAGGGTTTATTTTTAATAGAGTAAAAATGCCAACTTGGGGGATATATAATAAAATATATCTTAAAAATGACCACAAAGCTAGGGCATCCACAATCTCTTTGCAGAATCTAGAAAAGCTGCTAAAAGGCAAAAGACGAAACCTACATGTTGAAAGCTCCTTCAGTGAGATATCTCCAGGTTAGGCTAACTCTTATTAGCTCAAACTCTAAACTCTAAACTCTATACATTGACCCTTCATGTAAAGTGAAACCTTGGTTGTTCAAAGCCAAGATCACAAAGACACATTACCAACATGCAATTGTCTAATATTTACATGTTACTCAAGGTCTTACATTTTCAAGAAAATATACCGCTCATATTTCAAATTCTCAGCATCTCTTGATCAATAAGATTACCATTACAACAGTTGTCAGAGTGCAACTGAAATGATAGAGGAGCTTTATACATTTTACTTTCTTGTTACACGCATATAGTAAGATTAATTATTTTGGATTTCAGGGTATCACAAAACTTCTTTCTTCTGAATTTTAATAATTTTGTAGTAACTTGAAGCTCAACCCTTTCTATAAGGACCAATATATAAACCTTTTGCATAACAGGTTTTGCTTACTGTAATTAATTCTCACATTGACATATATGACTAAATATGATTTAATGGTACAGTATATGCCATTCTAATGAAATTTTTACTAGTGGAAATCATTTAAATTTGAACAAATTTTGCAGACTTGGATGAACTTTTTGAATGTTAGGCACTTATATCAGACTTGGCCATTTCTTTTTCAAATATTAATTGATAATTAACATGCATTACAGTCTCATTTGTATGATATAAGAGTTAATGATGTTTTCATGGTTGGATAGAGTAGCCATCATTAATTCAGTTATTCTAGGGGTTCTAATCACTCGTATCGCAAGCTTAAGAAAGAACATAATAGTCCATCCTTTAAAGTTCAATTGTTCTTTGAAAAGGTTCTTGATGAGCATATTTACATATATTTAACTATAAATGACACAATAATGGTTTTCTTTCTTTTTATCTGTTAACATCTGAGCAATTTTTTTTTGTTCTTTCGAAGCTTTATCCCTATCCATGCTTATAAATAGCATTTAGATAGTTCACAGTGGAACTTTTTTAGGTTTCATGAGCCATCTTAATCAAATTGAATTGAGTTTAGATGATTGTGATTAGCGAGATGTGGTGAGCTAATCCAGCATCCCCAATTATTAAGAGTGTCATGTTTGTTTTTATCTTTAAGCCTATAATAAACATGTACCCACAGGAAAAACATTGTCACACCTGCAAAAGATACCTTGGCTATACTTCCTCCACTACTACAGTATACCATAAGTTGAATGAGTTTGATACTTCACATGCTCAACTGTTTCCCACATTATTTAAGTGCATTAAGGTAAGAATTAATTACTTAAAATCATGTTTATATTAGGAAAAGAAATCTATAGAGATGGACATCATGGGAACTTACTCAATGACACTGTATTCCTCCATGCATCCTGCAGACCGGTACTCTGTACCACTATACTCCTCATATCCATTAATGTCAATCCTGCTATGAAGCCACTGTGTTCCTGGAATCATCAGCAACCAAATTCATGAATTCAATGTAGATCTCTAGTCACATGATGCATAATTTAATAACAAAAAGACACCAGAAATTCTTTAATTTGATCGTTTTCGAAATTCATGAAGCCCTCTAAGTTGATCTATAATTAACACAGTGAAAACAAGACTAGCAACCGAACATATAGTCTCGCTTGAACAGTATAATCCAGTTAAAGTTTGGTCATTATCAGAATCACATATGTTTATGCAAGGCCTCGGGTACCTAGGAGTGAGGCACAAGCACAAAACAAGAAAATTAAATACACCAATCAGAAATTTCTGGTGACATTCTTTTTAGTTACATCACCAACCAATATTTCCGAACTAAAAACCACAAAACATTGGTTTTGTAGTTTTAGTTTCTAATTCCACTATGTTTCAAGTCTTATCTTACTAGAAAACACCTGTAATATAGAATACATGATGCCTTCTGTACCGAAATTACAATATTCATATAAAGCTTGAAAAATTATTGAAATCATGATCTGTTAAACAGTGTTTCAGCAACTTACAACTCAGGAAAAAATATTAAAGGGAATTTAAATGAAATACTATAATAAACACCCAATATCAAGTAGGTAATTCTAAATATTTTTCACTTCATGAATCCATAATAATCCCAGAATGTCCTTCAGTTACATTACACAATTCACTTCAAGATTTATTAAGAAAATTTATTTCAATATTTCCTAGCACAACCAAACATAAAGCATAAATAAATCCAAAGTCTCACACAATAAACCTATAAAAAAAAGATCCAAAAATAGTAAGCCATATATCTTTTACATCCATTACAAAAGTACCCCTAAGGGAAGTTTCCGACCTTCCTTTTATTTGTTTCCCTTTTTCTCTCTCTTTTATTGTAAAAATCTGTCAGGTACAGGAATTAAGGCAATAGCAAAAGTTTTAAATTTCCTAACAGAAGCATACACATTCCATGTTTAAACCAAACTGCCTATCTAAATATTGGGGAAGAGTATGTCTCTCACTAAATTCTACTTCCCAAGACCCCATTTTGATAGGACTGGGTAATGGCTTAAAGATAATAGTATAATGTATCTCAACATACCAAAATATCCTCTTCTTTGGGGAGAAGGGAGAAGAAAATGAAGATTGGAAGTCCTAGTACTATCACAAAAAAAATGCTCTCACAAAGATATTATCATTACCTGAAGGAAGGTGCTCCATGGAAATAATTCTACCCCCAATCCAGGGAACTATTTTAACAGCCCAATCACCACTTTTCAGTTCCACAGGGTTGCTTGAAAGTTCTGCTCCCTTGGTTCCAGAAACCTCTTCAACATCAGGAATTTTCTTACAACTTTCTGCATGAAAAAAATTTAGCAATGAATAAACACTAGATGTTACCTATAAAAGTTCACATATAATATGCAGTAGTCATGTTTAGGATTCATCAGTAAATTCTCATGATAATAGAAATGGATTTGTAAATCAAATAATATTAAATCAATTCTGAATTGAATTTTATAGTTCCCGCTTCATTTACCGGGGTGTGTTCAATCAAGATTTTTAAAGATATTTATAGACTTTTTTACGTGAATGACTTTTGCAGAGTTTATAAACTTTTAATGACTTTCATAGAATTTATGAATTTGAACAACTTGTAAAATATGAACAACTTGTAAAATATGAACAACTTGTGTTTCAATTATTAGAAAAATATATTTTACTAATGAAAGCATTGAAATAGGCAAGATATTAATTTTAGTTCCTAAACTTTCATGGTTATCTGGTTTAGCCTCTAAGAACTTTGACAGAATTTGACCTAACTAATTTCTTTTTTTACTTTCAATTGAATGTTTGAAAATTGAAAGCAATTTGCAATACATGAAAATGCATATATATATATATATATATATTAAATGTTGAACTCTAAAATTATTAAGTCCATATATATTCACCCCTAAATGCTAATGTATAAGAATATTCAGAATCCTATTTTTTTTTTTAAAAAAATTAAGAATAAAATATTTATATAGTTATTTTTAATATTATTTTTAAACTAAAACACTATTATACATATCTCAATACCTACTCAAATTCTAAAAGTATTTATATACTATGTATTTTTTTACCTTAAATCACTCAAACATTTTTCCCAAACAATTAAAAATTCTATTTTTTTAAAAAAATTAAAAAATTAAGGGCAATTATTCAATATTATTTTTTTTAACTAAAACACTATCATTAAAGAAAATAAAGAGCAAATGACATTTACCTCCCTGAGGTTCAGCATAATTAACATTTCAAAACCTCCTGTTTCAAAATCAAATATTCACATCCCTAAATTTTTATATACCAACACTTTTATTAGCTTTTTTTTAACAAAAAATGACTGTTATACCCTTATTTTAACATGTGTCTTCTCTAACCCCATTACATATAAACCCTAGCATTTACCACAAAGTTTATGTTTGAATAACAATGAGAATTGATAAAATTACTTTTAAAATATACATTTATAAGGTTTTTTTAATTTTTAAGTTTATAAAAATCATTTTTTAATATTTCTTAAAAAGTTAAAAATAATTTATATAGATCTATAAAAATTTTTAAATATTCAAAAATATTACAATCAATCCATATACATTTAATAAAAAGAATTAAAATTTTTTTATACACTCAATAATTTGTTAAAGAATTAAAATTTTCTATAAATTTAAATTTTTTTTAAAAAATTATTATATGTACAAAAAAATTTTAATTCTTTATTCTTAAATGTATATTGTTTGATTCTAAACTACAAAAATTGAAGAAAGGTAGATGTTAGGGATTAGATGTAATGAGGTTAGAAAATGCATATATTAAAACAAGGGCATAACGGTCATTTTTTGCAAAAAAACTAACAGAAGTCCTCAAGTGTTGGTATATGAAAATTTAGGAAGGTAAATATTTAATTTTAAAACAGGAGGTTTTGAAATGTTAATTATGCCTAATCATAGCAAGGTAAATGTAATTTGCTCGAAAATAAATTAATGTGATATATTTTATTTTTAATTTATTTAGTTATTATTCTATTAAAATTATTTATTTAATTATTTTATTTTACAATCTGTGCATTGCACGGATTCACGACTAGTTTAATACTATTACTAAATAAACCTCAACAAGAGGAGAAAGAAAAGTTAAAGAAAAAACTAATGGAAGGGAATTAAGTTCAACACTAGGAATTCAAACCAATTCTCAAGGGCCGAACTAGCTTTATGGGTGCGGGGAGCCATGGATTTTTAGAAAGACCTTTTAATTTTATGGAAAAAAAAAAAAAGAATTAGCCCCCCTCCACCCACCTAAGCAACACAAACATCCTTCTATATTGCTTACTTCAGCCCCAAACAACTAATTCTGTTTCCAACCCGGCCAATTCTGCTCATTGTAAAATATTACAATTGGCAAATAATGAAACCAAGGTAACTAAAAAAAAAAAAAAAAAAAGCGCACAACAAAAAGAATGAGTTCCCACCACATTTTTCATAAGGGTATGAGCAAGCAAACAGTCTTAAAGTTAAAGAAATAAAATTTACCTAAACGACTCGCATATTTTTTCTCGCTTATGGATATCAACTCATAAACAACATTTTCTGCAGGCATCATAATCTTCACATCATCTCCATCCATGCCCCATGAATCAACCTGCTTAAGAGCAGATCAAAAATTTTTCTAAAAACAAATATTTCCAACAATAGATAGTAGATAAAGCCAATTCTAAGCCATTGTCCCTTAAGTAAAATGGTTTACCACTGCACCTCCCCCAAGCAATAGTTGCACATGCAGACGTCTCTTGGGCCTCTTCCAAGATCCTTCCGATTCAGATACTCTAACAGTAACAACGGATGAATGAAGTTCAGCAACGTAGTGTGTCAACAGATATTCGCCTTTGGTGAATTCATATCCATTGCCATCATCTTCAAATAGTACACCTTTAGCTTGCCCTGCAGATGAGAAAAACTCATTCACACAGCTCTTTGTCACTTGACCAACAATGCTTATTTCAACTAAGAAGACCTATGACAAAGTCACATAAACAATTTATTTTACATTTAACAGTTTCATGGGCTTCACAGAGTCTTTTGTGATATTTATTTCACAACTTTTGCTACACTTTTACCACCCCCCATCAGCATTCTCAAGAAATCCAAATTTGTAGTATCTGCACAGTCAACTTGATTTAGCGTGTCACGAAGCTAAAAACAAGTTCACAACACCAGATTGAAGATTTATGGGGCATTTACTGAACATTAAGGATTAGTTAGGCCTTTCTTTAGAGCAATTGAGTTTCAGCTCCATCTCTGAAGAACCTACAATTATTATGCATTATACAGTTAATTTTATAATTTTTTATATACTTTTTAGTCATTGTAAGAATTAAATGTGATAAGTGCATATTAGGTTCAATCTTGCTCAACAATCTAGCATGATTTTTGTTTCTAATGCGTGCCTCTACGAATTCATGCATGGAATATTTGACAATGGAGTATATACATGCCAATCTTGTGCATCAATCAATCTGCTACTTACAAAACAAAACCCAATGATAGAAAAAAGAAAAAGAAAAAAAAAACTAGCATTAAACAATGACAATTTGATTTATTTTGTGATGTTAAGTGATGGAGATAAAAATTCCAGTTAACATTATTTTGTTCTATGATATAGTTTCTCAATGTGTATAATGCAACCGTATATATATTAAGAATAGCACCAGATGATAACAAATCAGTAAAGATTTGCATTTTCACAAGATTTCAAACTTAAGTGAAGTTCATCATCGTCATCATGCAAGTCACCTAGGTAACACCAAACATGTCAACAAACTAGAATCCAAATTTTAGCCATTTTCCTATTGTATTTCTCTTGCCACAGAACAATGACCCCTCAAGTTTTTATCATTTCATTCAGCTAATTTGTGTACTTTGGCACATTACATGAAACAATTTGCTTTTCTAGGGCCGAGTTAAGATGTAATATCCAGAAACTGAGAACTGACCTAACACCACAATAAATCCGAACTTTATTCACTAACCATCAAATTTGATATTTGCAACTCCGTATCAAAGAAGTTATGCACATATCTGAAATACTTCAGGATGAATCTTTAAATTTCAAGCCCTGATTTTGCAGCCTCATGAATCTGAATGAAAACTATTCCATTGATTTGCCATTTACTATGATTGGTCATTATTTGCAACCATATAATTTTTTTTAATATTCAAATGAAATTTTAGCACATAGTTTTATGTATTTATGTATTGCTTTTAGTTTTATGCATATTACTTGTGTTTCTTTATCAATCCCTTATGCCTGTTAATTGTTCATTGTGTTATCAGTATCTTAAACTAAGCATGTATCTTCATACATATTCGTGCATAAAAATCCAATTGATGCTGGCAGAAATTGAGCTTCATAGCACATCCTATGATGCTAATACTTCGACTGAAATTCAAATTAGATCATGAAATGAAAACTTTGCAGGCTTTTTCTTGTGATAATAAATATGGATCAAATTACCATTTTCATCTAAAGCTACAAGAAGTGTTAAGTCATCTGACAAATTAGCTTCACCAACGTGCTGATGGGCAGGGCCCAGAGGAATTATTGATCCTCCTTGCAAATATAAAGTCGGTAAATCCTGTTATACACAGAAAACAATTAGGAAAAAGGAAAATGTATCTTTACAAGAGATGCAAAATAAAATGTGCTGTGCATACTGGATGTGAGTCATCAAAATCAAATCTTAACCAAACTCCTTTGGGCAGGGAATGCTGCAATTTTTCTGTTCCCTGATCTGCATTTGTACTATACAAGATGAAAAGAATGTCAGTACAATTTGTTGGAGACATCATATGATGGAGCTCCCCAAACAAACAGTAGACTTAACTACCCATAAGAGTACTTGAAAAAAATCAGACATATAATTTTTGATTGTTAAATAAACTTATATAAGAAATTAGACCATGAAAATCAAATCAGATTGATGGTAACAAAGCCAAAAGTGACCAGTAAGATTCTAGTGCAATAGTTGATATAAATAGGGAGTGTTCTATTTTATCAACAGAGAAAAATCTTGAGTTAGAAGCCTATAAACCAATTATCTAAAAGAGGAAGAGACTATTGAGATTATGATCTCGCCATCATGCTACATGAGATGAAGCATAGATGCATGTGCCGTTGCTGGAAAGAGAGCAGCCTCCATGCAAACCAAGGATCTGGTTTTCTCATTTATTTGGACACTAAAAGAGTCCAAAACCGAATTTTAAATCTTATGTGCTACCATACAATATTTAGTATCTGTTTGCTATATGTGAGGTCTACAAAAAAGGCTTCAAGACTCCTAGTATCTAGTAGAAGTCCAGACACTATGCTCATGGCTATCTATTCACACGCCCAACAAGATTCTAGTTTGTGTATTATCTTTCCTTACATATTATATCCAATTGGATGTGACAAATTAATTACCCTAAGAACTCAAGCAAACATGATATCTAACAGCTACACTACACATCGTAGATGCTGCTAGTGCACTAAAAGCATTTTCCTTGTCTTGGAATGATAAAGTCTAGTAGCTCCACGAATAGCCATGACTTGCAGGAAATTTATCAGAAACAACCAAATTTGCTTGATAAAAAATGGCAGGGAGATTGGAGGTAAATAGGTTGCTTTAAGGAGGTAGCAAACTAGGTCCCCAGAATGCATTTTTGAAGAAAGCACACTCTATTTCAAATGACACAGATACTCGTAGTCCTTAGGCCTGTGTCCCTTTAACAGCAAACTTAAGCTCTAACCACTGCACTAGATGGACTACGTAACATAAATATAAGCAACAGCATAAACAAAAACTTGATAAACTAATTTACGTAGTAGACATATAGATCAAGTCATCAATGCATTAGTTTGTAACAAAGCCTGGGAATTATCTAAAATCAAAGAGGAGAACCTTGTATGGATAAGAAGTGGACCCAGCAGGAAGGAATTTTCAAGTTTCCTCAATCTCAGATCTTTAGGATCTGCATAAACAATTTTAATACATCTATTAACTACAGTACTGAAGGTATATTTTTTGTTAAGTCCTTTAAATGGCATTAGACAATTTAAGAACATACCAGCAAAAAAAGTGGGAGCTGCCACTGGTGTACCCATTGTGTGGGCCGCATAAAACAGTGTGTATATGAGTGGTATAAGCCGATAACGTCTCCTCAGTGCTAGACGACAAACTTCTTCACACTAATGGAATTGAAGTCAGTTCATGAAAGAGTTTCTAGCAGAAAAGGACAAGACTCCTAAAATTAACAAAGCAATATATATAAAATGAAAAAAGCAACATTTCACCTAGTTGTCACAGGTTCAAGTTAAACAAAATTAACAAAATATTAGATTGACTCTGCAAGAAAATGTATGCATATTGTTGATTAATCATAAGGGGTTACAATTGGTGCACACAGGACAAACCTCTTCCCCAAAAGACCAGGGCTCATGATCAGAAGTGCCCATTTCAGAATGTCCACGGCAGAAAGGAAACATTGCCCCTACACCCATCCATCTTCCAAAGAGCCTGGGTGTTGCATTTCCTGCAAATCCACCAATATCAGGTCCAGAAAGAGGCTGACCACTGAGTCCCTATTCATACAGTAAACTGAAAATTAGAATGGAAACTTAAGCCATCAGCAGTGAACGAAAAAATGTACTCTAAATGTTTAATTTTGTGAACTATTACATTAACCATGCTTTTTTTGAAATTAAATGTGTCTACGATGCAAAATTTTAAGATTCAGCAAGGAATTGACAAAGAGAAGCAAGGATATACATATGACGAAGAAAACAAGTTCAATCTGAGCAACATAGACATGTTAAGTATGTTAATTACAATAAATAGACGATGAACAGAATGAGAGTTGAAGAAAATAGGTCAGTCACTTCTAAATGAAATATAGGACTGGATACAATATAAAAGTTGATTGACTTTTGTACTGTGAAGTTCATAGAAACTCCATCAACTTATTCAGTTTGTTTACACTTCACCTCACTCAGAAAGAAGTTTGCTGCTAAGACCCTTGGCTGTATCTGCTACTTGTTTGGCGTAAGGTGTGCTTGGATCGGGGTTAAATGAAAATGAATGTTACTCCTATAATACATTAGCCTCCTTTACCCTTATTTGGTATGCTTTGTACGATTAAACTTAACCGTTAACCTGGGTGGGGGTAGGTTGAAGGGCTGTAAAATAAACTCTTTATTTGAAAAAAACAATTTTTTATTTTTTCTATTATTTCTTTGTGTATCTTATAACTTACTTCCTTTTAAATTTTTTTACATTAATAGGTTATAAATCAAATTTATCAAAAGTATTTTTTTATGATAATGTTATTATTTTATCATTTATTTATAATTTTTATTTTGTTAATGCCATTTGTGTATTTTTTTTTTAAAAAAAAAATCATGTTAGTTCTAATAAAAATGCTAATTAATAGCTCATATTATTGTTGATTAAATATTATTTTTACTGTTTTGAATTTAATATATAAAAGATCCTATTAAATAATCAATATATGTGTTTTCATGATTGTAAGTTAATTGTTAGAGGCAATTTTATTTTTTAATTTTGAATTTTATTCTTTATTATTTTTTCACATGAAATTTATACCAATTTGTTTTGTGTATGAATATAAATATATATTATGTATTTTTTATCTTCATATACTTTTTTTAGCAATTTTTTAATTTATGATATTTTTAAAATTAATTGTTATTGCTTATAAAAAAATTTAATAATACAATAATTTATTTATTTACATTATCTTTAATTATTTTAATTTTATTATTGATGTTAACAATTTTTTTTAAAGACAATTCTACATTAACAGCTTATTCACTACCTTTTATTTACCAAATAAGGTTAACAACTTAACTGTTACACTTGTAATGCGTTACTAGTTATACCTATAATTGTTACAACCTATTCCATTAGCCCCGATCCAAATGCACCCTAAAAGTTAAATGCTACTCTTGGGTAGGAAACCTCAACAGAATATTACAGCTTGCCCATTTTCAAACACATACAAGTTCAGAGCCTGAATGTCATCACATTTTAATTCTGTGATTACAGAATGCTCTCCTTCTCCTTCTTCCCTTTTTATGTCTTCAGCTTCAAAAACCACTAGGGAAAGAGTATTGCTTGGTGAATCTTTATCATCACACGATGACTAGAGAGAATCTGTGAACCACTAACCTTTTATCTAGAATAGGTTAGAACTCATGACATCAGGTTAGTAAAGGAAGCAGGCCTAGGATTCTGGAACCAAATCCTTGGAAGGGCTCTCATTTTAAGGTTACATTGACAAATAACGACAGAAGAATTCATCCCTTTAGCCTTTTTTGTGGACTACTAGAAAAGGATGGAACTCAAGGCCTTTCAAAATGTAGAAAATTAGTTGGACATGAGAAAGAAAAAGCAGAACATGATTCTACCCATTGGCTCATGTAAAATTTTGTCAGTGAAGGATGCTCTAGCACTTTTATTCCTTGAGTATTCAATTCTCCTACTTTCAACCACACAAACAACAAACTTCTCAACATTACTTACCAATTGAAGTACCATGGAGATGGACATGTGCAGATGCTCCCAATTTGAAAGGTTATCTCCTGTCCATGTTGCAGCATACCTTTGACTACCAATAAATCCAGCTCTAGTAAGAACAAAGGGACGCTTATTTTCATCAGCCAATTTCATGCCCTCAAAGGTTGATCTTGCCATCAGCATGCCATACACCTAAAATAACAAACATTCATTTTGGGAAATTGGTTAGTTATCAACATTAACAGCAAAGATGACAGGCATAATGGCAAACAATTATTAAATTAATTTATAGAAATCATTCTACATTTAAAAGAAAATAAGAATAAGGTTGAAGAAGAATACATTGTGATAGTATGAATGATCCTGATAACCTCCAAGTTCACTATCTGCTCTATGAATATTCCTTTCAGGCATTGTTTTTGTTACACTCTGCAACTTACAATGATTAGACCATTTGCCATTCCAGAAGTTGTAAACAATGAAAAAAAAAATATTTTCATTACCTTAAAAATAGCTGGCTCATTCATGTCATTCCATATGCCATCAACACCATGAGAAATGAAATCTTTAACTAGACTAGCCCACCAAGAACGAACTTTTGACTGTGTGAAGTCAGGGAAAACACAAGGCCCAGGCCACACCTCCCCTGTAAATGGGTACTATAACTATAAGAACTCAACAGCTTCTTTTTTCTTGTTTCTTTCTTCTTTTACATTATTAGTTCACGTGGGATGAGAGGGAGAGGGGAGAGAAGATGATGAGGTTAATTACTAATGGAAAAAGAAAACATACCAATAAAAGGGCTTCCATCTTCTCTTTGTATCCAAACATCATTTTTGGAACCACTATCATAGACATGATAGCCCTCTTCATGTTTGATCCCAGGGTCAAGCATCCAAATTGCTTTAAAACCAATATCATGAAGATCTTTCACCAAAGATTGTGGATTTGGAAAACGTTCCTGAAAAAGTTCATTAAATATCCCCTATAAAGTTCAATAATTACAAATTCATCACAAAGAAACACATACCATTCCCTGCATGGAAACTTTCACTCAAAAAGTCATTCTTGATGCTAGGTGAATTTGGATAAAGACCAAAAACTAGGTGAAAGAAAAAAAATTCAGATTTGGAACTCTTTTGCAGAGTTACAAGTGAGATTTTTGTTGAAATAAGTCAGATACAAACAAGTACTCCTACTTGCTACAAAATAAATAACCTTACTAAAATGATATGAAATTCTGTGACAGTAATCTATGATGCACGGAAACTTCTCCTAATTGACGTTTCTGCATTTCGGAAACATTGCCGTATCAAAAATTCCAAGAAACTCCTTGAAAACGTTTCGGGGCCGTTTCTACAAATATGAAAAATTAGGAAGCACGTTTCCTACTTAGAAACGCGTTTCCAACTTGAAAAATATATTTACTTAGTATTTTCCTAAAAGAAAAGAGACAAATTAATAAATAATTTTATATTTTTCTTAACTAAACAAAATAATTTCTATAATTATACTATTAATTGATAGAATAAATAAATTTTTTTAATATTTATATACAAAATTTATATCTATAAATATTTATATATTTTTAATATTTATTTATATACCCTTTTATTTTTAATATTTACAAGTTTCTTCCATGTTTCTGTTTCCTATATTTTAAAAAATGTCGATTTCCCGTATCCATTTTCATGTTTCCCCGTTTTTCCATTTTCTATTCCGTGCTACATAGACCATAATAATTATCATTATAAAGTTTAGTGACCATTAGAATAATTTATCCTAAATTTTTGTAAGTGTTTTTGCCAAGAAAGCAGAGTATTAGGAGTTATGTAACATGGCCAACAACCATTTCGATGCTTGCATGCAATGGCTACCTTTAAAGAATCAAATAAAACACGTTTAGCTATTTACATCCTCAGACCTATACTATCACATAGCAAGGCACAGTTGAGTTAACTAGTCAAGATAGCCCCACAGAAGTTTCTCTCCCGATATACATGTGAATATCTAGCGTCTCCATGAGAATGACTATCAAAATTGGATTATTCCAGGCCAATAATGATTATCGAAGCAGATGGCTACCGTCCAAGATTGGCAATTATGCATTGCATGCATGTTGTTCATAAGCAAACATATAGCAAGAAACACCAGTGGCAACATAAAAAACCTTGCTGAGCTAATTCAGAGTGAAAAGAGCAAATGAAAATGCCAAAGAAAAATCTGAAATGAATTCATCATCTACAAGAACATACTGGGTCAAACGTGAAACAGCGAAAACCATCCATGTAATCAATATCCATCCATATTACATCACAAGGTATACCCTTCTCCCTAAAAGTTCTGGCCACCTGCAAATGCAAGAGGTTCAACAGCCAGAAAAAAAAAAGAATATATGATATAAACCCATCAAAGGGCCAATAGTGAAAGTGAGAAAAAACTTTGTAAATAAAAGATAATTTCATTTTTCAAGAGTTAAAAAAACAAGCTTTAAATCTTGTTTCTGTCAGGATATTGGCTGCATAAATGCATCAGAAGCGTACCTCGTAAACCCTCTTATCAGAATCATAGCTCCAACGGCATTGTTGATAGCCTAAGGCCCACTTCGGAGGCATAAATACAGTTCCTGACCAGAGTTATGAAGCCTAAATCACTATCAACACACACATAAACACACATATAGAGAATTTTCAAAAAAAAATGCTGGACGACACCTAAATGCTACTCAAAGCATTGTAATGGTTCAACTAGATACAATCTTTGTGTGAACATTTGGTGTTTGAATTCTGGATTTCAAAATGAAAGGTCCCAGGATCAAAGACTATTGGGATGATGATGGGAGCCTTAATGAGATGGAAGAATTTGTTTTCTAAATATATATTTGAATATATGAAATTTTTCACAAAGATGATTGCAAACAAACAAAAATATCTACATACTCCAACAACTCATTCTTTGTCATGTAGATGTCCCACCCTATTACTGCATACTATGATCATTATTGTTGCCTTAGCTAATTTGCACAAATGGATACATATATCTGAATACATGCTTCTGGCACCAAATAAGACATCCCAAGGCCGCCCAATCAATTATCTAGGATAGGACAAATCCATGGCATACATTATAAATTTTATAAATTACGAAATGCACATGTTATCTAAGAATTAATGAGTTAAAAGATGAACATAAAAATATGATCAAAGGGTCAGTTAATTTACCAATTGCACGAGATAAAGATTTCAGAACAGCTGTGGGTGAATCAAAAGGACCAAATGTAACAACAAGATATGAGGCTGGAGCAATGAACTGGATTCTTGATTCAGTCCTCAGATCAATCTGCGTATAATGTATGGCCAACAGCGAATCAAGTAGTGTTTAGTTAAAGATTTCAAAACATTTGTGTTATACATTATCACTCACCTCACAACGTCGTGTGGTATCAACAAGAACCCCCAGTGCCTCTCCATTTGGAAGAACAGCTAGTATCCAAGGATGTGACTGGTACAAGGACGTGGTTCCAGGACCATAACCCCATGCATCCGTGTTCCATGTAAAAACCTACATTTTTCATATGTAACTTCTGATTTAGCTGTCATAGATTGAACAGTAGGTCACACCCAATTAGCTAGGTTTTGAAAGATATAATGTCTCCAGTGAGTGACGGTTGTAAAACTTTTTATAGCTTAAATAGAAAGTCAATGTAAATATTGTGAGCAACACTAAGTAACTACGTAAAGAAGCATATGTAGGCTCAGTTATTTGATGCTTTTGCAATTGGCTCATTTTACAACAGTAAGTAATATCAGAATCATAAGTGACAAAAACATCAAAGAAGAGAACTATATCACAAATGGCAGTATGAAGTAAAAAAGGACTTACTCTCCTCCCAGTGCGCTCAAGCGGTCCACTAACTTCACCAGTTCCATAAAAAGAGGTCCCAGTGGGAAGCTGAATCAGAAACAAATAACATTCATTCATTTACATTAAAGAAATGTGCTGTAAGGAAGCAAAACAAAGCTAGAAAACAAATGTTGTAAAGATATTAATAACCCACCTCAAGTTTGACAATCTGATGGCCTAAATGACATTCAAAAGTAGGGATGAATGAAGGAACAGAATGATTCTTGATGGGAGTGTCTCTGTCCTTAGTATTGATGAATGAAAGACTGGGACTTGCTGCAGCTCTATCATCTGCGGAACAATCAAATCTGAAAATTGCATCCCCTAGAATAGGCTCAAAAACCATACTCCCTGAGATGACATCGGAAGTGACTGTCCTGACATGACGATTACCCATTTTAGATGCCAAACCTTTAAAACTCAACTTCTTCTTGAGCCTTTTTATTCTGAAAGCAAGAAAAAATGAGAATCATAAAAAAATGAGAATCATCAATCATGCCTCATCTCAAAGTTATTAAAAGAAAAAGACCCGTTGACCCAAATCATAAAAATGATCAAAGAATCAGAAGAATTTGATCAAAGATGCAAAAACTCGATCAACCCAAAAACAAAAACCAAAACCAAAACCAAATCTCGTAATTACCCCAGAACCACCTTTGGAGAAAAATCTAGAAGAAAATTTCTTTAGACAGTAGGGTGTGTATTTCAGTGGCTGCATGCAAGTGAGAATGAATTGAAATGATTCAGAATCGAAAATGCAGATAGAAACAGTTGTGCTGTAATAATCACTCAGTGAAGGGGAAAAAAAAAAAACAGAGTAGAGTACAGTTACTGTACCTGGGGAAGAAAAATGAAGTGGAAAAGTGAGGGTTGTTAGTATTATAATAATGGTAGTGATTTGTGAAGCTAAGCGCTTGTCTGGTGCAACTCACTACTTGTGTCTGTTGCGTTGCCATAGGCACAAATAGTATCGTATGGCATCGTATCGATTGCACCAACTGCCCTGCTGCTTCATTTTTGTGTATTTTTGTCCCATTGTTGAAGACATTTTTTGTTTGGTGATGGAAAAGATGTTACATCCACGTGGCATACACCAACTAACTCTCACTCATCATTATTAAAATAAAATATTAATTTGTAAATATATATTATTACACAAATATTATATAATAGGCCAATTTACCTAAAAAATCTTAAATTTTATCATTTTTAACAATTTTAGTACATTTTTTCAAGTTTTTAAAAAACAGTATCGTATTATTAATTTTTTAATAAAAAAATTTATCGGTTGATTTTAGTGATTTTTTTAGCTAACGTGGCACCGAGCTGTCTGACATGGAATTAAATATTTAAAAATAAAAAAATTTTACTGACTTATCATGACATAATTGCTTAAAAAATCATAAATTTTTACATTTTTAACAATTTTAACACATTTTTTTAAGTTTTTAAAAAAGGGTATCGTACTATTAGTTTTTTGTCGAATACCTCTTTTCACCCCTGGACTTTATCTTTTCCGCCCATTTCACACATCAACTTCAAAATTAACCAATTGTACATATAAACTTCTATTTTTGACTGATTTTACCCCTGGTCGGACATTTTTTTTATTCTATTTCACACATCATTTGACAGCGTGGACAAGTGCGTGAGCCCAATAAATGAGAGGTGTGTTGGTTGGTGAAAGAAGAGTTGACATGTTAATGTGAGCTGACATGTCCATGGGTGAAATCGGTCCAAAATAAAAGTTCATGGGTGAAATCAATCCAAAATATTTTTATTAAAATTGATTAACTTGGCTAAATTAAAATAATTTATTAGAATTTTTATATTAAGATTGGCTAAATTAAAATAATTTATTATAATTTTTATATTAAGATTGGCTGAAATTATTGAATATTAAGTAAACAAAAAAATTTTAAATGGGCCATGAAGCTTGCGAACAAATTCGAATAGAAGCTTGCGAGTCAACTTGTAATTTTTATATTTAATAATTTAATTTTAGATATATAATAAATAAATTCTTATTGTAAAAATATTTTAAAAATATATTATTAGAATAAAATTATAATTTTTATTAAATATATTATAATTTATTTAGTAAATAATTTATTTTAATTTTTATTAAATTATAAGTTTAATGAGTTGTAATACTTAAATTGTTATGTAAAAAAATATAACTTTTCATTATTTTAAAATTTTATTAAGAGAATAACTAACAATTTTTTAATTATCTATGATTAGTTATGATCATAATATGTTCATACGTTCAACTGGTTAATTTTGAAGTTGATGCGTGAAATGGACTAAAGGCGTGAAAAGAGGGATTCGGCCATTTTTTTATTAATCGGGACATTATATAATTTAAGTATCGATGAATTCTACAATAGGTAGGAGTGCGATCAAACTAAGTGGAGCCGAGTTTTGGCTTGTTCGACCTTGGTTTGCCTATAATCGAATAACTCACTATGTCACTTAGTGTTTATAAGCTATTTGCAAATTTAATCAAATCTAAACGAGTTTAAAGAAATTTTTAAAAAATATGTAAATTAAAATTATTCATTAAAAATTAAAATAAATTATTTACTAAATAAATTATAATATATTTAATAAAAATTATAAGTTTATTCTAATATAATATATTTTTAAAATATTTTTACAATAAGAATGTATATATTATATATCTAAAATTAAATTATTAAACATAAAAATTACAAGTTGACTTGCAAACTTCGATTCAAACTTGTTCGCAAGCTTTATGGCTCATTTAAATTTTTTTAGTTTAGTTAATATTCAATAATTTTAGCCAATCTTAATATAAAAATTCTAATTAAATTATTTTAATTTAGCCAATCTTAATATAAAAATTCTAATAAATTATTTTAATTTAGTCAAGTTAATCA
>CATIWM010208395.1:0-12830 GCA_949671775.1 Mallotus repandus | reverse complement strand
CTTTTTCATGTTAAGGACACTATTGCATTAACATTGAAAGAAGCAATCTTTTCAGTCCTATCTAGACATAATCTTGATTTTCATAATATTCGAGGACAAGGTTATGATGGTGCAAGTAATATGCAAGGAAAGTGGAATGGTTTACAAGCACTAATTTCAACTGAATGCCCTTATGCTTACTATGTTCATTGTTTTGCACATCGTTTACAGTTGGCATTAGTAGCAGCATCAAAGGAAGCTATCCCCATTCATCATTTTTTTATAAGCTACACAACATCATCAATATTATTAGTGCCTCGTGTAAGCGTAATGACCAATTGAAAGTAGCCATGCTGAAAATATTGCTCATTTACTTGAAAATGATGTACTTGAGAGTGGAAAAGGACTAAACCAAATTGGTTCTTTACAAAGGGCAGGTGATACTCATTGGAGTTCTCATTTAAAATCTATTTCTAGCTTAATCAAGATGTTTAGTGCAACATGTGAAGTTTTACTAAACATTATTGAGGATGGGGCTACATCTGCTCAACGTGGAGAAGCGGATGCAGCATATGAGGCAATAACTTCTTTTGAATTTGTTTTTATTTTATATCTCATGTAAAAAATTTTAGGGATTTCTAACTTGCTTTGTCAGGCCTTACAACTTAAATCTCAAGATATTTTGAATGCAATGCATATTGTTTTATCTACTAAGGCATTGATCCAAAAATTGAGAGATGGTGGATGGGATGACTTACTTACAAAGGTAAAATCTTTTTATGAAGCAGTCAATATACTTGTGCCTGATTTGAGTGCTCATTATATTGTAAGAAGAGGAAGGGCTCGCCATCAAGACAATGACATTACAATAGAGCATCATTACAAAGTTGACATTTTCAATGTTATGATAGATAGATACCCAATTACAAGAATTGAACAATAAGTTCAATGACAACACAGTAGAGTTACTTATTCTTAGTTCAGCTTTGGATCCAATAGAGATGTAATTATTATTCAGAATTGATGATATTCACAAGTTGGTACAAAAGTTTTACCCACTAGACTTTGCAGAGCATGGGATGTTACAATTGAAGGTGCAATTTGAGCATTTTGAACATGTAAGACAACTTTCTAACTATTTATGATTTGTGCCTATGGATGGTGAAAACTCGAAAATCAGAAATCTATCCACTTGTGTATAAGGTGGTAACTCTTATTCTCACACTTCTAGTTTCTACATCTACAACGGAGCGATCATTTTCAAAAATCTAAATGTACTTATTTTTTATTTTGTAATAACCATTCATTGTCAATCCAACAATATGTAATGCTCATATATGAATGATTTGACCAATGATCACTCCAAATATCACTACAAATGCATACTCGTCCATTAAAGTTTATAAATAATTTTTGTAATTCTTTTTTTCATGTTTATATAAATTAAATAAAGTACGTTTAAGAGTATTTCTACATACACGTTTACCTTGTGGATTCAAAACTTTTTAACAATAATTAACAAAACCTAATTTTTTATCGCAACTAAAAAATAAATGTTCCATACTAATTTAGCTAATTCTGTTTTATTCTGTTTACCACTATATTTAAATAATTGAGAAGAAGAAGAAGATGTTGCGTACAAAAAAAAAATTGAGATTGTTTATTTTTGATACCAATTTGTGTTGGATGCTTATTCATCAAATACCTTCTAAATATGCGATTGCCACCTCCAACTTTGAATTTGTAATTTTGTCCACAATAATTACAAATGACTTCATAGGTGCCATATGCATGACATTGCCTCTTAAAACGCACTTAAAAAAATCAGATTGAAATTTTATTTTTAACTTGTAATGGAATATTTGTTGCAATTTCATCTGCACAAGTTGCTTGACTTTCTTGTGTTGGATAATCATCTTTTAAATTTATCCATCATGTTATCCAAATCAATAATATTTGGTTATGATTCACCAAAATATTGTGATTTTAATCTACCACTTCTTTCACTTTCATTAGCCTTTTTTTTTTTTGTTAGAATATATAATGAGTGAATAAAAAATAGGAGAATTAAGAGAGTAAATAAAAAAATTTGAGAGAATGAAATAATTAAAAAAATTATAATGTAAGAGAGTGAATAATTGAAAAAATAATATAAATTGAAATTAATGAATGTAAATGTAGAGAATTTTGAGAGAATTAAGAGAAATTAATTTGCGAGGAAAAATTTCCTTCCCCCTCTAACTTTTTATAGCAAAATTAATTTTTTGAACTTGCTAAAATAACCCCAAATAAACTAGTTGTTATATAGTTGTTAGAGGGGGTAAAATTATCTTTTATAATTCAATTTTTTTCTATAAATAAAAAAGATATATAAATGTTTAAGTGGGGATATAGATTTGGGTCCCTCCCGTGCAAACCATTGCATCTACATTGGTTTTATATGAACCGTTGCATAATGCAACGACTATAAAAAACCCATTTATTTTTCTATTGTACGGTTTGGAATTGGAACCGTCCAGTTCAGAATCAAAGTCAACAATTCACAGTTCAAGAAGGTGGAATCAAACCGGCTTCGAACTTAATCAGTTCTCTAATTTTGACCAAGTTAATTCTGAACCTATTTCAAACCCGAACTAGCCTGTAGCCAAGTTTATATAATACATTTGAAATTTTTAATAGATTCTTTTAAAAAGGAAATATAAAAAAATTGTTCAATTTAAATAATGAGCTATTGAGTGTAGTGTTTTTGGGACATTAGCCAAGGGTTGCCCAAAATAATAGATTGGGCTATGGAGCATAATCGAAAATTGAACTGAAATATAAGTTTGATTCTATTTATAAATTTTCAAAACTAAAAAATTCTATTAAAAATAACTTGAAATTTTTTAATATATATGTACCGGTTCGAACCCACCAATTGGTTCGGTTCGATTTTAATTTGGTTCTAAATATTCAAATAATTTCGGTCAGGTCGGTAATGGCACAAGGCCCATGCATCGTCGGGTTAAGAGCTGCGAAGTGGCCCATGTATCTCTAGCAAATATTTGCAGGTAACTCAGAGTATTAGCAAACGACATCGTATTTATTCTTTCTCCTTCTATTCGAGCACTCTCTGCAACTCTCCCAAGTTCAAAGTCGTTGCATTCAAATCATTCATTACTGGCCTTCTTCTCTGCAACTCTCCATGGTTTGCTAATTAAATACAATATATTCTTTTCTCTCTTTTCGGTTGATTCTCTTTCGCGCCATTACTTCTCCTTCTCCTATCTATGCAGGACGAACAACAGCAGCAGCAGCAGCAAACTTCGCTGCTTGATGATTGTTTGAAGCTATTAAAAGGAGAGAGAGCGAGATGAGCAACGCCTTGCTGGCCTTCTTCTGGTCACCAAATTTTGCTACGGCGACGACACCGTTTCTTTCCGTCGTGTTTATAATGCTGTCGGCGTTCGCTTTCTTGATGGGATCCTCAGAGCTGGTAACTTTTTCGCCTGTATTGCCGAAAGTTAAATATGTCTCGTCGCCAAAAAAAATGAATTGCTTTTTTTTTTCGTCGCTAAAAATTAGAACATTTCCTCGTTGCAAAAAGTAAAGTTGTTAAATTAATTGGTAGTTAATCATTATTGGTTTAAAGCATTGCTAGGAATGGGTAAAGGAGGTGTTAGTGAGAATGGAGCTAGCAATCGTGATGCGTATTTATAGCTATCGATTATTGTTATTGCTGCATTCTGTCGCATTCTTGAAATTGCTGCATCAAAAGATATGATTTGAAGATTCCGCTTATACTGCAAATAATGTCAGAGTAAGGTTCTTAAGCCTTCGAATAAGGTTCTTAATCCTTCGAATTACTCTAATGCTTACTGATCGCCTGTTAGTTTATGATCTCTATTAACCAACATTGTTCTTTTTTTAGAGCAAATTCACTTGTTTTGGAATACCGCTATGAGATATTGTACCTTGTTGTAGTGTCTTCTGACAATGGAGCCGAAACGTTCTATGAATCTGGAGGCTTGAAAGTTCTAGCTTCACAAATGTCTACTTTGCCTGATGATAATTCAAATTACATTGTTAGCTGGATTCATTTTGAAGCCTTTTGAGACATGTGAATTATGGTTGCTGTATACAGGAATTGTTTGCATCTTCTTGATGAGTCATTGTAGTGTGAATGCCCTGCAGGATCTCTACTTGTAGTTTATTCACTGCCAACATTCAGTAATTGTTTGGGAGGGCTAGATCGTCATGAACTGTAAGATCATGCCTTTTTTTTTTTCTTTTCTGTTGGCTTATATTTTTCTGAAATATTTTCTTCTCCTACAGGTGGCCTCATTAGCAAGGCAATTTGCAGTGTTGCAAAATCAATTGAAATTTGAAACACTTCACCTGCTCTCTGATATCTTCTCATCTAAGTGCTCGGTATGCTGTTATTGTCATGATGATGAATTTGAAAGAACAATGCTGTGGCATTGTAAAATTGATGTAGCCATGTAGGAGAAGGTAGGGCCTGCTTTTGGCATAGAATTATTGATAGTTACTATTCTGAAACTTTGATATTTTCTTACTGCTTTCAGCAACAGCTTCGAGATGCAATGTGTATGATTGCAGGGAACACATGGCCAGATTATATGCGTATTGGCATCGTTGCTATTTTACAGAATCAAGTAGGTAAAAATGCTTGAGTTTGGTTCTCATTTTGCCTAATTTCTGTTTAAGATTAGGATGGCCAGAGATGTTGAATGTGTCCACCATATTTCATGCTTGACAACCAAAAGTTTTCATAATTTCAGCACATTTCTGTGATTCACAAGGAATGAGAAGTTTTAGGGCAAATAGGACTGAGTTAAATCCTTTTTGATGAGGATATAGACCAAAAAGGCAAATCTCATAAGTCCTTTTGTTAGTTTGGTATGTATAGCAACTTGAAGGGATGCCTATGCACTTCGTTGTGGACTCTTTGAGATGCACTCCTCTCTTCTATTGAGTGCCAAGAGTGTATAATGAGTTATTTGTGATTCCTTCTAATATGACGTACCTCTGTTGTTTGCAAAGGGCTTCTTTAACTTATATATTGCTTAAATTGCATGTGTATGCGCGCATGACTTATTACGTGGATTAAATAAAATTTGTTTGCATTTTTTTCCAATTAAATTGCAGCGCCTGCTGAGAGGCTTCATGCCCTTATTTTGGCTGAATCTATGGTGTCCATATTGGGGGAAAGATGGCTTATTGGTCTTCCCAATTTGCCTGATTTACAAGAACCTATGCCAGCTGACAGGTTAGTTATACTTGCAAGTGCTTCCTTTATTTAAGGCCTTTTTGGTTGGTGAATCACGCTATCATGTTGTTACCGTTCCATTTTTGGGTGCCTATTGCTTGTCTTGGAGTCATCAAGGATTGAAATTGCTGTTTTGCTCGATGAACAGGCCTATTTGAAATATGAAGCTTCCAGGAATACTTCAAGCACTGCTGAATCTATTCTTTTAAAGCAAAGAAATGCAGCTGTTGCTTTTTCTTTGGTAGAGAGGATAATCAAATTAATATCGACAGTAGCTGGAAATGAAGGTACATATATGGACATCAGCCCTAACTTCACTGATTGGCAATGATGCAATATCCTTATTTTTGTTGAAATGTTTATTTATGTAAACTTGTTTGATATACACTCTTCATGCTGAACAATTTCTCTTATGCACCATATATGGTGTTGTATAAATCTGTGGACTGGATGGCATATCTTCCACTTGAGCTAAAAAAGTTTTGGTTATTATCTATATCTTTTTCCACATGTATGTGCCTCCCTTATTTGATTTTGTTCTAGGAAAACCCTATATTTTCAGCTTTTGCTACCACTCCTTTTTCCTTTTATAGTTGGTATTATTGTCAAAAGTTTAAGTGCTTGATTGAACAATATGCAGGGGAACTCATTGGTGAAAGCCCATTCTTAAACATAATCAATGGGTTTAATGAGACAATTAATGTGGTGCTAGAGTATCTACAAGATGCAAAGGTAATGATTTTCTTGATGTTAATTTCCTTGTGCTTGAGTTGTATTGACTTTCTTCATCTATAGGAACATGGACAAAAGAAGGGAAATGATCTTCTTGCTTCAGTACGGGTTGTTGGGAGGTATGTTATATACATTTTTTCCCTTGTACCTGTGTGGAGCTGAATCAGAATTTATGTTATTGTTGTTCAGAGAAAAAATTTTGTATATAAAATGAATGTCAAGTACGCATTATTGACACTCTTTATAGTAATTGGTAGGAAGTTGCTGTGAATGGTGAATTGATATATTCTTGGACAAGGAAATTGTCTTCCTCTCCTTGTCAATTAAATGTGTCTTGTTATTTTGAATTTTAGAGATTCTTGAAAGTTTTTCAAATTTGTTGATGATGCCATCTCGCTGGTGGCAGCAGGGATATTATTGAAAACGAAAATATTATACTTTATTATTGAAAACGAAAATATTATACTTCAAATTTACTGGTTTTGCTTTAAATTTTTTATGTAAAATGAAGTTCATTTTGCATCAGGGAAAAGATAAGCTTTGAGATTTTAGGTAAGATGCATGTCTAAGGTATTTCTCAATTATATGCTTAGTGCACGCATATACATTATATGGAATAAATTGCATATGGTTATCCTCTTTCCCCATTTAGAGGATATTGTTTCTTATGATAAGAAAAAGCCAGATGCTAGTGTTTGTAACTAGATTTTGCTTATCCACTTCTCTACTTCTATTTTTTTTGGGATTTCAGCCAGCACATGCATTTAAAACTCCCTGATCATCCTTTAGCTTTAATTTTAGTCTGGCGGATTAATTATTGCGTTTGTTACAGTTATCTTGCTGAAACACCTAATGCATGTGAAGACAAGGTTAGAGAACTTTTGGGGTACATGCTGTCAATTGAAGCTGAAGATGAATCAAGGTTTAGTAACAGTAGAATTTACTGTGAATTCAGATAGTTTACATGCTTCTTTTTTCCTAATATTTGAAATGACATTGACTTGTGTGCTTTTTTTAACTGGCAGTGCTTTTCTCTCTATTTGTTTTCTACTTCCAATGCGGTGTCAAATTACAATGCAAATGGAAGGATGTAAAGCTTTAGTTTCTTCTGGAGGTTATAAAGCTGTAAGTTGGTAAAAATTTTCACCTGATGTTTTCTTTTCAGTTGTCTTTGGAAATTGGTGTGCCTGACGATATTTTAAGTAGCTGTTCATCTTTTCTATCATTTGTCATATTCCTGTCATAGCACTTTGCAATATTTCCTTCCATCCACACAGTTTAGAAAGCATTTTATTGATCTTGAATTTTGTTTGCAGGTGATTGGATGCTTAGTAAAAGTGATCGGGCCAACTCACTATACAGTTGAAGATAATAGCTCCATCTTCTTGGCATGCGATACAGTACTGAATATGCTTTTGAAGGTAGCATTATCTTTAGTTAGCAACCTGATATTTTGCATCAAACAAGATATTAACAGCTTCTCCTCTGCTGTCAATAATTTTCCATTACTAGAGGGAGCAAATACCATTTTCGATGGATGAGTCAACTGTTGTTGATCTTTTGATGGCCTTGGGATATTGGGGAGGTACCTGATTAATAGCTTTCACCTGCGTTGCCTGCTTTAACTGATTAATAAAAACTGGATATTCATTCTTTCAGTTGTGTCTCTATCAATGTGTTCCTGCCTGGGTGTCTCTGTGGCTTAGTGAAAATGTGGTTTAGGGTTTAGGGTATCATCTGGTCAAATTTTCCATATTTTTTGTGATTAATCATCTATTCCTAGAATTGAGTTACTATCAGCATGTTTTGTCATTGATGAAGTTTGTAAACTTGTTTTTTTATTTTTTTCCTCCTCAGTAGAGAATGCTAATGACCCATCTGTTCTTATGATGGCTTCCAGCATTTTTGCACTGATATTTGATAATACATCAGAGAAGGCTCTTCTGAGTTATCCTGGGTTCAGCAGCACCTCGCTTGACAGTCTATGTTGGCTCTTTGCTAGAAGTCTGGCTTTTTTCAAACAGGTAAATTGTGATATTAATGAAGGGGCCAAAGCTTTTGGCTAAAATAACTATGCATGAACCAAATATAACATTTAAGTTGTGTTGAGCATTGGATGATGGGTGAACTCTGTTTCGTGACCTTTTTCAGAAGTGTTTAAATGGAGTGCATATGTTAGGTGGCATAAAGAAGCCAGATTTCGTTTGTTTGTGCTTTCTCCCTTTGTTATAGTAATTGGATAAAGCAACTACGGCATAGTTTTATTCCTCTTTTTCCTGACTGGGACTCTTTTAGTGTGCCAATGGTTGATGAGCTAACGTACAGGCTCCTTTATTTAATTCATGACAGGAAATGTCTGATGCAGTTAAGGCAGAAATGGATCTTCTTGAGATTGTTAGTTCGGGTTGCCGACAAATTCAACCTTATACATTGGAGTTGTTTGTTTCCATTTTCGTTTTATTAAAAGTATTTCTTGTTTTCTTCTTGCATATCTTTATCAGAAGATATCGATGGAGTAATTTATTGTGACTGATGCAGGATCTTCACGATGGTCTCATCGGTTTCCGCAAATAAGCGAGGCAGTTGAGAGAATTTCATAGCCAAAATTGCTTAGGATTGTTGTAGTAGCTCTTGTAATTTTTTCTGGAGTTGCTGCCAGACACTAGAACATTTAGTCTTAAAGTAAGACAACGGGTTTACCTAATTTTAAGGTTCCCTTTGCATATGTAACTTAAAAGAAAACGAGAAAAGATCTCTAGGGATTAGGAACACTTTAAAGAAAGCATATAGTAAAGTCGTACTGGAAATTAAGGTCTTTACTTTGTCAGATTCTAGTATGAGCTACAGTTTTTTAATTTTTTTTTTGTCTTTCTCTTATTTTATTTATTATTATTATTTTTTTAAAAAATAATCTCTTATGATAACTTTTTTGGCCATCTTTTGTCACGGCGGGGAAGCAAACAGATTATGAAAGCAACTTTTGGGAGAAGCTAAATTTTATATATTGTGGCCTGCATCATAGTAGATTTTTAAATTGTTTCTCTCCATAATTAGAGGTGTGTTTTACTTGATCTATTTTCATGATATATATAACTAATTCACTAATTATAGTTTAATTTTAATCATTATCTGCATCATTGATCAAAGTGCTTGATCCCTAGCTAGCTATGATAAAAAAAATCTGGATTTTCAGTACTTTTAGATACCTTAGGTTTCAACTATTGTCCCAATAAAATATATTTAATAAGTTTGGTTAATCATTTGAAATGTGATTTATTAAATATATTTATCCAAACATATGCATATCATTTACAGTAAGATTAAAAATTTTAAGCATACACTGAATTTTTTTTTTTTTAAATATTGCAGAATTTTTTTTAATTCTGGTAGCAATGTTACTAAAATTACTCAACTTTTAAAACAAGTATTTACACCAAAATTGTTATGAGTTTATTATGATCATGGTAATATTTAATAAATAAAACAAGCATTGGTTCAATTTTTGGGACAACAATTGAAACCTAAGGCATTAAAAAACACTGACAGTTTTTTTTGTTTTTTGGATGATAGCAAGCTAGGTGTGAAGCACTTAGATAAATGATATGGATAATTAGTAAGAATAAACTATAATTAGTGGATTAGTTTATCTATATCATGAACATAGATTAAGTAAAACACACTTCTAATTATGGAAAAAATAATATAAAGATCCAATATGATGCAGGATACAACATATAACAATTAGCTTCTCCCAAAATTTGCTTTCATGTTTGCTCCCCTCATGGTTACAAAACATAAAGTCAAAAAATTATCTATAAAAGATTTTTTTTAAAAAAAGACAATAACAAAAATATTTATCTAATGTAGCATCAACTACTCACATAAAGTCAAAAAATTATCTATAAAAGATTTAAAAAAAAAAACAATAACAAAAATATTTATCTAATGTAGCATCAACTACTCACAATTATAGTGAAAAAACTGTAGCTTGTGTCCTAATCCCTAGAGACGTTTGCTTGATTTCTTCAACTTAAATATAGGAACGTTAAGACTTAATATTAGGTAAAGCCCTTATCTTACTTTAATAACAAAATCTCATAATGATCATGAATAGCATACCTCAATTCCTCTTTTTTTTTTTTTTTTTTTTTTTGGTTTTCAATGAAAGGAAATTGCATACATTTTACATTATATTTGGTTCAATTTCAACAAAAAATTCATTTCATTTCTAAATAAAATTCATTTTTAAATAAATTTTTATTCATAAAATGTGTTCAGTTCAAATAAATAGTTTATAGAAATCATTTGAAATGAATTTCACATTTTGTTATATTGAGTTTGGTATAAATCTAGAATTTAAGTTAATTTTTAATTTTGGGCAAAAAATACCTTTCTAAATAAAAAAAATTCTTGAAAAGAAAAACAAGGAGAGTATTTTAGTCATTTTAAAAATATAGAATTAAAGTTATGAAATTCATTTGAAAATTGCAACCATTTTGTTAGAATTTGATTTAGTTATAATCAATTCTACAAATTTCAAATTTTGGAACTACAAATGAAGGCAAAACCCATCATGAGGCCCCAAAATTTATCGGCTTTTTAGCTTTAGGCCCCTAAAATTTAATTTTATATATTTAGGCCCTCAAACTTCACGGATTTGAAGTTTTAAACCCTTCTATTATTTTTAAACAAAAATAATTTCCTTTTGGTCCTTGAAGTGTTAGATTTCTAACATTCATACCATGTTTTATCTTTTAACACTTATATCACTTTTAAAATTTTTTTACCGGTAAAAAATATATTTACTTATTTTAATTTCTAATATTTTAAATTAAAAAATAAATTTATATCCATTTTTTAATAATTTTAAATTTTAAAAATAAATGAACAAGTTAATGTTAAGATAAAAAAAATTATAATAAAACTACTGTTTTTCAAAATAAAATATTATGATGAAAAAGAACACCATAATTAAAAGAGATTATGATAAAAATATTTTATAATTCTTCAAAATTTAAATTTTGTATTTTTAATACATTTGTTTTAGTTTTTTATAAAATTTTAATTAAATTATTGTGAATATTTTTTTATAATATAACTTTTATAAATAATGGATATCAATGCATGCATGTACATCACCAAAAAAACGCTGATAGATTTTCTAACTAACTCAAACTTTTATAATCATTATCTTAACCTTCATTTTTTTTATCATGCTTTTTGGGTACATGAAAAAATTTGTATTATAAAAATTAATTCAAAATAATTAAAAATATTGTGAAAAATAATAGTATTATCATAATTTTTTTATCTTAGTATTAAGTTGTTTGTTTATTTTTAAAATTTAAAATTATTTAAATAAGTATATAATAATTTAAAACATTAGAAATTAAAATAAGTAAGTTTATTTTTTACCGGTGAAAAATTTTTAAAAGTGATATAAGTGTTAAAAAGTAAAAAATGATATGAATGTTAGAAATATAAAACTTCAGGGACCAAAAGGAAATAGTTTGTGTTAAAAAATTGACATAAGGGTTTAAAATTTCAAATTCGTGAAGTTTAAGGGCCTAAATATACAAAACAAAACTTTAGAGGTCTAAAGCTAAAAAGTCGATAAGTTTAGAGGTCTCATAATATGTTTTGCCAAATTCTACAATATTTTCATTTAACTCAAACACACATCATCCTAAAAAAAAGGTAAAATTCATTTTTAAGCCTCTAAACTAGAGCGATTTTTTTCTATTGAGCCCTTATTATTTTATTGCATTGCATTAAGTTCTTATACTATTATTTATGTAGCTATTGAGCCCTAATTTGACAAATTCCATAGAAATGTGCAAAAATTTTAGGGGCTCAATGTATTATATAAATAATAGTATAGGGGCTCAATGTATACATAAAGTAATAGTATAGGGACTCAATGTATACATAAATAATAGCATAGGGGCTCAATGCAATGCAATAAAATGATAGAGGCTCAATAAAAAAAAAGCTATAATTCAAGGGCTTAAAAATGGTTTTTGCCTAAGAAAAATTATTGCATAATCCTATAAATCATCCCACAACAATATTATTCACCTGGTAATTAAATTATTTATGAAATATTTGTATTTGAGATACAATTCCTAAAATTTTAATTCTAATGGTAGATTGTAGTATTCCTAAAATTTTAATTCTAATGGTAGATTGTAGTCGGAAGACCAATTTGAAATATTTATAAATTTCACAAGCAAAAATGTCATATATATATATATATATATAAGCTTCTCCCAAAATTTACTTCATATTTTGTTTGCTCCCCTGATGGTTACAAGAGATAAAGTAAAAAAATTATCCATAAAAGATTTTTTTTAAAAAAAGAGAAAGACAATAACAAAAATAAGTTTAATAAGTTTGGTTAATTATTTGAAATGTGATTTATTAAACTTACAATTTAATGCACACTAATCATAAATCCGCGCAACGTGTGGACTGTAAAATAAAATTATTAATAAATAATTGAGATAAAATAATAATTAAATAAAATATATCACACTAATTTTATTTTCTTTAATTTTTTATTGCCATAATTTTTTTTAGTTTTAATAAGATTTATTTTTAGATTAAAAAAATAATGCTAAGTAATTACTGTAATTTTTTAATGGTTTGAAAAAAATAGTTTGAGTGATTTAAGGTAGAAAGATATGTAATAAATAAATAGTTGTAGAATTTGAGTAGTATTAAAATATGTATAATAATATTTTAGTTAAAAAATAATATTAAATAACTATTAAAAATGTTTAATTTTTAATAAAAATTTTGGATTTTTAATAGTTTAACATATTAGCCTTTTAAGTGAATACTCAAATAT
>CATIWM010208370.1:0-24562 GCA_949671775.1 Mallotus repandus | reverse complement strand
ATGTTCAACTATGTACGACTTCTTGATCTCTTGGCCTTTAAATGTAAATAAAAAAATGTACAAATAAAGCAATTTATAAAAGGCTAATATTTAATGCATATACCTTTTGACCTTCATGTGACAAATGCACAGTGATATTTCTACTATATCTAAGAATCTCCTATTATTGTCATGAATATTCAAAAGCAATGTTTTAGTTTTTAACTCAGTATACTTTTCCTTCTACTCCCAATAATTTATTTTTTATTTGTACTTCCTTTGTTCTTGAAGATTTTGAGAAGATCATAAAAGATCTAGTGTCTTTTATTTCTTGGTCAAATCTTTACTAGGTACATTTGACATTAACAATTTAGCTGTTTTGTGAAATAGTGAAGTCAAATTTTGTATATTTTAATGAGCTTAGTAGGCACATCGAATAAGAGACTCCAAAACTTGACTTTACTATTTGACAAAAAAAATCAAATTGTTAATATTAACATTTTAACTATGGAAATAAGAAATAAAAGACACAATCTTCTAAAAATCTTGATGAACAAAGTGAGGTTGAATAAGAACTGAACTGTTGGGAGCAGAAGCATACAAGTCAAGAACTAAAACATGGCTTTTGGCTAACTAATCTTAAAAATACATTCAAATGGTTAGTGTAAAGCGTTTTTATTTGTTATCCAAGAGGTAACAATGTAATTATGTGGGGTGGGATAAAGCTAAAAAATAATGTTGAAATCTTTCATCCCTTCCTAGTTGCAAGGTTTTAGCATCCAAAGCACATTGAGTTTGTGAATTAGTAATAACACCTGTTTCATTACCATCATAGTTGTATTTGACAAAAACTTCTAAATATAGGCTTGGTTGTGGAGGTGGTGCAGCTCCACTTCCTTGTCCTCTGCTGGATATTGTCATAACTCACTTGTGAATGAGAAAGAAGTACTAGAGGTGAAGTAGCTCAGAAAAGGGAAAAAAAGAAACAAAAAGTAAATTCTACAAAGAAAAAAATAAAAATCTGAGTGTGGAAAAGTAGAACAAATTATAATCCAAGTACTTAGTTCTTGAATAGGGGTAGTTGGAGTTACTCTTATAACAATAGTTGTAGTGGAAGTGCATATTTATGTTCAGCTATGCACGATTTCTTGATCTCTTGGCCTTTAGATGTAAATAAAAAAATGTAAAAAATAAAGCAATTCATAAAGTGCTAATATTTAATGCATATACCTTCTGACCTCCAGGTGACAAATGCACAATGATATTTCTACTATATCTAAGATGTCTACTATTATTGTCTTGAACATTCAAAAGCCATGTTTTAATTTTTAACTCTGTAGACATTTCCTTCTACTCCCAATAATTTAATTTTTATTCGTACTTACTTTCTTCATGAAGATTTTAATAAGATCGTAAAAGATCTAGTCTCTTTTATTTCTTATGTCCATGGTCAAATCTTTACTGGCTGCATTTGACATAAACAATTTGGGCATTTTCTGAAATAGTGAAGTCAAATTTTGATGAACAAAGTGAGGTTGAATAGGAACTGAATTGTTGGAGTACAAGTATACAAGTCAAGAACTAAAAAAGGGCTTTTTGCTAATTAATCTTAAAACTACATTCAAATGGTTAGTGTAAAGCATTTTTGTTTTTTATCCAAGAGGTAACAATGTAATCATGTAGGGTGGAATCAAGAAAAAAATAATGTTGAAATCTTTCAACACTTCCTAGTTGCAAAGTTTTAGCATCCAAAACACTTTGAGTTTGTGTATTAGTAATGACACTTGTGTCATTACTATCATAGTTGTATTTGATAAAAATTCTCAATATAGGCTTGGTTGTGGAGGTGTTGCAGCTCCACTTGCTTGTCCTCTGCTGGATGTTGGCATAGCTCACTTGGGAATGAGGAAGAAGTACCAAATGTGAAATAGCTCAGGAAAGGAAAAAAAAAGAAACAGAAAGTAAAGTCCACATAGAATAAAAAGGAAAAGTTGAGTGTGGAGAAGTAGAATAAATTATAATCCAAGTACTTAATTGTTGAATAAGGGTAGTTGGAGTGACTCTAATTACAATAGTGGTAGTGAAGTGCCTATTTATATTCAACTATGCATGACTTCTTGATCTCTTGGCCTTTAGATGCAAGTAAAAAAACGTAAAAATAAAGCAATTCATAAAAGGCTAATATTTAATGCACATACCTTCTGACCTCTAGGTGACAAATGCACAACGATATTTCTACTATATCTCAGAAGTCTACTATTATTGTCATGAACATTAAAAAGCCATGTTTTCGTTCTTAACTCAGTATACTTTTCCTTCTACTCCCAATAATTTAATTTTTATTCAAACTTACTTTCTTCATGAGAATTTTGAGAAGATCATAAAAGATCAAGTGTCTTTTATTTTGTTAAGTCCAAGGTCAAATCTTTACTGGCATATTTGACATTAACAATTTGGTTTTTTTATGAAATAGTGAGGTCAAGTTTTGCATTTTTTTTTACCTCAGTAGGCTCATCGAATAAGACTCCAAAACATTACTTCACTATTTGACAAAACAATCAAATTGTTAATATTAACGTTTTTGCTATGGAAATAAAAAATAAAAGACACGATCTTCTAAAAATCTCGATGAACAAAGTGTGCTTGAATAGGAAATGAATTATTGCAAGTAGAGGTATACAAATCAAGAACTAAAATAGGGTTTTTGGCTAACTAATCTCAAAACTACATTCAAAAGGTTAGTGTGAAACATTCTTATTTTGTTATCCAAGAGGTAACAATGTAATTATGTGGGGTGGGATCAAGGGAAAAAATAATGTTGAAATCTTTCATCCCTTCCTAGTTGCAAGAAGTTAGCATCCAAAACACATTGAGTTTATGTATTAGTAATAACACCTATTTCATTACCATCGAAGTTGAATTTGACAAAAACTTCTCAATATAGGCTCGGTTGTTGAGGTGTTGTAGCTCTACTTCCTTGTCAATTGCTGGATATTGTCATAGATCACTTGTGAATGAGGAAGATGTACCAGAGGTGAAGTAGCTCAAGAATTGAAATAAACAGAAAGTAAAGTCTGCATAGAAAAAAAAAACAAAAATCTGAGTGTGAGTAGTAGAATAAATTATAATCCAAGTACTTAGTTGTTAAATAGGGGTAATTGGATTGATTATAATAAGAATAGCGGCAGTTGAAGTGCCTATTTATGTTCAACTATATATGAGTTCTTGATCTCTTGGCCTTTCTATGTATACAAAATAATGTAAAAATAAAGCAATTCATAAAAGGCTAATATTTAATGCACATACTTTCTGACCTCTAAGTGACAAATGCACAATGATATTTCTACTATATCTAAGAAGTCGATTATTATTGTCATGAACATTCAAAAGCCATGTTTTAGTTCTTAACTCAGTATACTTTTCCTTCTACTCCTAATAATTTAAATTTTATTCGAACTTACTTTCTTCACGAAGATTTTGAGAAGATCATAAAAGATCTACTTTCTTTTATTTCTTATGTCCATGGTCAAATCTTTACTAGGTACAGTTGACATTAACAATTTGGCTATTTTGTAAAATAGAGAAGTCAAGTTTTGTGTCCAAAACTTGACATAACTATTTGACAAAATAATCAAATTGTTAATATTAAAGTTTTGACTATAGAAATAGGAAATAAAAGACACGATCTTCTACAAATCTAGATAACAAAGTGAGTTTTAGTAGGAACTAAATTGTTGGGAGTCGAAGTATACAAGTCAAGAACTAAAACATGGCTTTTGGCTAACTAATCTTAAAACTACTGGCGTAAAACATTTTTATTATTTTATCTAAGAGGTAACAATGTAAATATGTGGGGTGGGATCAAGCAAAAAAATAATGTTGAAATCTTTCATCCCTTCCTAGTTGCAAGGTGTTAGCATCAAAAACACATTGAGTTTATGTGAAAGTAATAATACCCAATTCATTACACTCAAGGTTGTATTTGACAAAAACTTCTCAATATAGGCTTAGCTGTGGAGGTGGTGCAGCTCCACTTCCTTGTCCTTTGCTGGATATTGTCATACCTCGCTTGTCAATAAGGAAGAAGTACCAAAGGTGAAGTAGCTTAGGAAAGGGTTAAAACAGAAACAGAAGGTAAAGTCTACAAAGAAAAGAATAAAAAGCTGAGTTTGAAGATGTAGAATAAATTATAATCCAAGTACTTAGTTGTTGAATAGGCGTAGTTGGAGTGACTCTAATTATAATAGTGGTAGTTGAAGCGCCTATTTCTGATCAACTATACACGACTTCTTGATCTGTTGGCCTTTAGATATAAGTAAAAAAAAAGTAAAAATAAACCAATTCATAAAAGGCTATTATTTAGTGCATATACCTTCTAACCTCTAGGTGACAAATGCACAACGATATTTCTACTATATATAAGAAGTCTACTATTACCATTATGAACATTCAAAAGCTTTGTTTTAGTTCTTAACTCAATATACTTTTTCTTATACTCACAATAAATTAATTTTTATTCAAAATTACCTTCTTCATGAAGATTTTGAGAAGATCCTGAAAGATCTAGTGTCTTTTATTTTGTTATGGCCATGGTAAAATCTTTACTGGTACATTTGACATTAACAATTTGGTTATTTTATGAAATAGTGAAGTCAAGTTTTGTGTATTTTTTTTACCTGAGTAGGCTCATTGAATTAGAGACTCCGAAACATGACTTCACTATTTGACAAAACAATAAAATTATTAAAATTAAAGTTTTGGCTATGGAAATAAAAAAGTAAAAGATACGATCTTCTAAAAATATCGATTAACAAAGTGAGCTTGAATAGAAATAAAATTATTGGGAGTAGAGGTATACAAGTCAAGAAGTAAAATAGGGTTTTGGCTAACTAATCTTAAAACTACATTCAAATGGTTGGTGTAAAACATTTTTATTTTGTTATCCAAGAGGTAACAATGTAATTATGTGGGGTGGGATCAAGTGAGAAAATAGTGTTGAAATCTTTCATTCCTTCCTAGTTGTAACGTGTTAGCGTCCAAAGCACATTGAGCTTGTGTATTAGTAATAACACTCGCTTCATTACCATCGTAGATGTGTTTGACAAAAACTTCTCAATATAGGCTTGGTTATGGAGGTGGTGCTGCTCCACTTCCTTGTCCTTTGTTGGATGTAGTCATAGCTCATTTATGAATGAGAAAGAAGTACCAGAGGTGAAGTAGCTCAGGAAAGGAAAAAAAAGAAACAAAAAGCAAAGTCTGCATAAAAAAATAAAAAGCAGTGTGTGGAGAAGTAGAATAAATTCCAATCCAAGTGCTTAGTTGTTAAAAAGGGGTAGTTGGAGTGACTCTAATAATAATAGAGGTAGTCGAAGTGCCTATATATTTTAAAATATGTACGACTTCTTGATCTCTTGGCCTTAAGGTGTAAAATAAAAAAAATGTAAAAATAAAGCAATTCATAAAAGATGAATATTTGAAGCATATACCTTCTGGCCTCCAAGTGACAAATGCACAGCAATATTTCTACTATATCTAAAAAGTATACTGTTATTGTCATGAATATTCAAAATCCATGTTTTAGTTCTTAACTCAGTATACTTCTTCTTCTACTCCCAATAATTTAGTTTTTATTCAAACTTACTTTCTTCATGATGATTTTGAGAAGATCATAAAAGATCTAGTGTCTTTTATTTCTTATGTCCATGGTCAAATCTTTACTAAGTACATTTGAAATTAACAATTTGGTTATTTGTTAAATTGTGAAGTCAAGTTTTGTGATTTTTTTTTACTTTAGTAGGCTCATTGAATAAGAGACTCCAAAACTTGACTTCACTATTTGACAAAAAAATCAAATTGTTAATATTAATGTTTTAACTATGGAAATAAGAAATAAAAGACACGATCTTCTAAAAATCTTGTCGAACAAAGTGAGGTTGAATAGGAATTGAATTATTGGGAGTGAAAGTATACAAGTCAAGAACTAATAAAGGGCTTTTGGCTAACTAATCTTAAAGCTACATTCAAATGGTTTGTGTAAAGCATTTTTATTTTGTTATCCAATAGGTAATAATGTAATTATGTGGGGTGGGATAAAGCGAAAAAATAATGTTGAAATCTTACATCAATTCTTGGTTACAAGGTTTAAGCGTCCAAAACACATTGTGTTTGTGTATTAGTAATAACACCCATTTCATTACCATCAGAATTGTATTTGACAAAAATTTCTGAATATTGGCTTGGTTGTGGAGGTCAGTTCCACTCCTTGTCCTTTGCTGGATATTGCTATAGCTCATTTGTGAATGAGGAAGAAGTACCAGAGGTAAAGTAGCTCAGGAAAGGAAAAAATAAAGAAACATAAAGTAAAGCCTACATAAAAAAAAATAAAAAGCTAAGTGTGGAGAAGTACAATATATTTTAATCCAAGTACTTAGTTATTGAATAGTGGTAGTTGCAGTGACTCTAATAACAATAGTGGTAGTTGAGGTGTCTATTTATGTTCAACTATGTATGACTTCTTAATCTCTTGGCTTTTAGATGTAAATTAAAAAATGTAAAAATAAAGCAAATTACAAAAGTCTAATATTTGATGCATATACCTTATGACCTCCAAGTGAAAAATGCACAACGATATTTCTAATATATCTAAGAAGTCTATTACAATTGTCATCAAAATTCTTAACTCAGTATACATTTCCTTCTACTCCTAATAATTTAGTTTTTATTCAAACTTACTTTCTTCATGAAGATCATAGAAGATCTAGTGTCTTTTATTTCTTATGTCTATGGTCAAATCTTTACTAGTTACACTTGTCATTAACAATTTAGTTGTTTTGTGAAGCAGTCAAGTTAAGTTTTGTGTATTTTTTTTTACCATAGTAGGCTCATCGAATAAGAGACTCCAAAACTTGACCTCATTATTTGACAAAACAGTCAAATTGTTAATATTAAAGTTTCAACTATGGAAATAAGAAATAAAAGACACGGTCTTCTAAAAATCTTGATGAACAAATTGGGGTTGAATAGGAACTGAATTGTTAGGAGTGGATGTATTTAAGTAAAGAACTAGCATAATGCTCTTGGCTAACTAATCTTTAAACTACAATCAAATGGCTGGTGTAAAACATTTTTATTTTGTTATCCAAGAGGTATCAATGTAATTATATGGGGTGGGATCAAGCGAAAAAATAATGTTGAAATCTTTCATCCCTTCCTAGTTGCAAGGTGTTAGCGTCCAGAACACATTGAGTTTATGTATTAGTAATAACACCCATTTCATTACCATTGTTGTTGTATTTAACAAAAACTTCTCAATATAGCCTTGGTTATGGAGGTGGTGCAGCTCTACTTCCTTGTCCTCTACTAGATATTGTCATAGCCCACTTATCAATGAGGAAGAAGTGCTAAAGGTGAAGTAGCTCAGGAAAGGAAGAAAAATAAACAAAATGTAAAGTCTACATGGAAAAAAATAAAAGGCTGAATATGTAGAAGTAGAATAAATTATAATCCATGTACTTAGTTGTTGAATAGGGGTAGTTGAAGTGACTCTAATAACAATAGTGGTAGTTAAAGTGCCTATTTCTGTTCAACTATGTACAACTTCTTAATCTCTTGGCCTTTAGTTGTAAATATAAAAATGTAAAAATAAAGCAATTCATAAAAGGCTAATATTTAAAGCATATACCTTCTAGCCTCCAAGTGATAAATGCAAAGCAATATTTCTACTATATCTCAGAAGTATACTATTATTGTCATGAACATTCAAAAGCCATGTTTTAGTTCTTAATTCAGCATACTTTTCCTACTACTCCCAATAATTTAGTTTTTATTCGAACTTACTTTCTTCATGAAGATTTTGAGAACATCATAAAAGATCTAGTGTCTTTTATTTCTTATGTCCATGGTCAAATCTTTACTCGGTACATTTGATATTAACAATTTGGTTATTTTGTGAAATAGTGAAGTCAAGTTTTGTGTATTTTTTTGACCTCAGTAGGCTCATCGAATAAGAGACTCCAAAACTTGACTTCACTATTTGACAAAACAATGAAATTGTTAATATTAAAGTTATGACTATGGAAATAATAAATAAAAGACACAATCTTCAAAAAATCTTGATGAACAAAGTGAGGTTGAATATGAACTGAATTGTTAAAAGTGGAAGTATACAAGTTAAGAACTAAAACAAGGCTTTTGGCTAACTAATATTAATACCACATTCAAATGGTTGGTGTAAAACTTTTTTATTTTTTTATCCAAGAGGTAACAATGTAATTATGTGTGGTAGGATCAAGCAAAAAAATAATGTTGAAATATTTCTTCCTTTCCTAATTGCAAGGTGTTAGCATCCAAAAATGCAATGAGCTTATGTATTAGTAATAACACCTATTTCATTACCATCGTTATTGTATTTGACAAAAACTTCTCAATATAGGCTTGGTTGTGGAGGTGGTACAGCTCTACTTCCATATCCTCTGCTAGATATTATCATAGCTCACTTGTGAATGAGTAAGAAGTGCCAAAGGTGAAGTAGCTCAGGAAAGGAAGAAAAAGAAATGAAATGTAAAGTCTACATAGAAAAAAAAAAGCTGAATGTGGTGAAGTAGAATAAATTATAATCCATGTACTTAGCTGTTGAATAGGGGTAGTTGAAGTGACTCTAATAACAATAGTGGTAGTTAAAGTGCCTATTTCTATTCAACTATGTATGACTTCTTAATCTATTGGCCTTTAGATGTAAATAAAAAATTGTAAAAATAAAGCAATTCATAAAAGGCTAATATTTAAAGCATATACGTTCTAGCCTCCAGGTAACAAATGCACAACAATATTTCTACTATATCTAAGAAGTCTACTATTGTTATCATGAACATTCAAAAGCCATGTTTAAGTTCTTAATTAAGTTTACTTTTCCTTTTACTCCCAATAATTAAGTTTTTATTCGACCTTACTTTATTCATGAAGATTTTGAGAAGATCATAAAAGATCTATTATCGTTTATTTATTATGTCAATGGTCAAACCCTTATTGGGTACATTTGACATTAACAATTTGGTTGTTTTGTGAAATAGTGAAGTCAAGTTTTTTGTATTTTTTTGACCTTAGTAGGCTCATCGAATCAGAGACTCCAAAAGTTAACTTCACTATTTGACAAAACAATGAAATTGTTAATATTAATGTTTTGACTATGGATATAAGAAATACAAGACACGATCTTCTAAAAATCTTGATGAACAAAGTGAGGTTGAATAGGAACTGAATTGTTGGGAGTGGAAGTATACAAGTCAAGAACTAAAACAAGGCCTTTGGCTAACTAATCTTAAAACTACATTCAAATTGCTGGTGTAAAGCATTTTTACTTTGTTATCCAAGAGGTAACAATGTAAATATGTGGGGTGGGATAAAGCAAAAAAATAATGTTGAACTCTTTCATCCCTTCTTAGTTGCACGGCGTTAGCATCCAGAACACATTAAGTTTATGTATTAGTAATGACACCCATTTCTTTGCCTTTTTACTTGTATTTGACAAAAACTTCCTAATATAGGCTCGGTTGTGGAGGTGATGCAGCTCCACTTCCTAGTCCTCTGCTGGATACTCTCATAGCTCACTAGTGAATGAGGAAGAAGTGCTCAAGGCGAAGTAGCTCAGGAAAGGAAAAAAAAGAAATAGAAAGTAATGTCTACATAGAGAAAAATAAAAATAAATTGAGTGTGGAGAAGCAGAATAAATTATAATCCAAGTACTTAGATGTTGAATAGGGGTAGTTGGAGTGACTTTAATAACAATAGTGGTAGTTGAAGTGCCTATTTATGTTCAACTATGTATGACTTCTTCATCTCTTGCCCTTTAGATGTGAATAAAAAAATGTAAAATTAAAGCAATTCATAAAAGACTAATATTTAGTGCATATACCTTCTGACCTCCATGTGACATGCACCATAAAATTTATACTATATCTAAGAAGTCTACTATTATTGTTAAGAACATTCAAAAGTCATGTTTTAGTTCCTAAATCAGTATACTTTTCCCTCTACTCCCAATGATTTAGTTTTTATTCAAACTTACTTTCTTCATGAAGATTTTGAGAAGATCATAAAAGATCTAGTGTCTTTTATTTCCTATGTCCAAGGTCAAATCTTTACTTGGTACATTTGACATTAACAATTTCGTTGTTTTGAGAAATTGTGAAGTCAAGTTTTTTGAATTTTTTTGACGTCATTAGGCTCATCGGATAAGAGACTCCAAAACTTGACTTCACTATTTGACAAAACAGTCAAATTGTTAATATTAAAGTTTTGACTATAGAAATAAGAAATAAAAGACACGACTTTCTAAAAATCTTGATGAACAAAGTGAGGTTGAATAGGAACTGAATTGTTGGGAGTACAAGTATACTAGTCAACAACTAAAACATGGCTTTTGGCTAACTAACCTTAAAACTACATTCAAATTGTTAGTGTAAAGCATTTTTATTTTGCTATCCAAGAGGTAACAATGTAATTATGTGGGGTGGGATCAAGCAAAAAAATATTGTTGAAATCCTTCATCCCTTCCTAGTTACAAGGTTTTAGCCTCCAAAACACATTGAATTTGTGTATTAGTAGTAACACCCGTTTCATTACAATTGTAGTTGTATTTGACAAAAACTTCTCAATATAGGCTTGGTTGTGGAGGTGGTGCAGCTCCACTTCCTTGTCCTCTGATGAATATTGTCATAGCTCACTTGTGAATGAGGTAGAAGTACTAGAGATGAAATAGCTCAGGAAAGGAAAAAATAGAAAGTAAAGTCTACATAGAAAAAATGTAAAAAGCTGAGTGTGGAGAAGTATAATAAATTATAATCCAAATACTTAGTTGTTGAATAGGGGTAGTTGGGATGACTCTAATTACAATAGTGGTAGTTGAAGTGTCTATTTATGTTTAACTATGAACGACTTCTTAATCTCTTGGCCTTTAGATGTAAATAAAAAATTATAAAAGAAAGCAATTCATAAAAGGCTAATATTTAATGCATATACCTCCTGACCTCTAGGTGAAAAATGCAAAGCAATATTTCAACTATATCTAAGTAGTCTACTGTTATTCCCATCAACATTCAAAAGCCATGATTTAGTTCTTAATTCAGTATACTTTTCCTTCTACTCCCAATGATTTAGTTTTTATTCAAACCTACTTTCTTCATGAAGATTTTGAGAAGATCATAAAAGGTCTAGTGTCTTTTATTTCTTATGACCATGGTCAAATCTTTACTAGGTACATTTTACATTAACAATTTTGTTGTTTTGAGAAATAGTGAAGTCAAGTTTTGTGAATTTTTTTTGCTCACTAGGCTCATCGAATAAGAGACTCCAAAACTTGACTTCACTATTTGACAAAACTGTCAAATTGTTAATATTAAAGTTTTCACTATGGAAATAAGAAATAAAAGACATGACCTTCTAAAAATCTTGATGAACAAAGTGAGGTTGAAGAGAAACTGAATTATTGGGAGTAGAAGTATGCTAGTCAACAACTAAAACTACGCTTTTGGCTAACTAATCTTAAAACTACATTAAAATTGTTAGTGTAAAGCATTTTTGTTTTGTTATCCAAGAGGTAACAATGTAATTATATGGGGTAGGATCAAGTGAAAAAATATTGTTGAAATCTTTCATCCCTCTATGTTGCAAGGTGTTAGCGTCCAAAACACATTGAGTTTGTGTATTAGTAATAACACCCATTTCATTACCATTGTAGATGTATTTGACAAAAAATTATCAAAATAGGCTTGGTTGCGGAGGTGGTGCAACTCCACTTCCTTGGCCTCTACTGGATTTTATCATAGCTCACTTGTCAATAAGGAAGAAGCACCAGAGGTGAAGTTGCTCAGGAAAGGAAAACAAAGAAACAGAAAGTAAAGTCTACAAAGAAAAAAGATAAAAAGTTGAGTATGAAGAAGTAGAATAAATTATAATCCAAGCCATTAGTTATTGAATAGTGATAGTCGGAGTGACTCTAATAATAATAGTGGTAGTTGAAGTGACTATTTAAGTTCAACTATGTACGACTTCTTGATATCTTGGCCTCTAGATGTAAATAAAAAAGTGTAAAAATAAAGTAATTTATAGATGACTAATAGTTAATGCATATACCTTCTGACCTCTAGGTGACAAATGCACAACAATATTTCTACCATATTTAAGAAGTCTACTATTATTGTCATGAACATTCAAAAGCCATGTTTTAGTCCTTAATTCAGTATACTTTTCCTTCTACTCCCAATAATTAAGTTTCTATTCAAACTTACTTTCTTCATGAAGATTTTGAGAAGTTCATAAAAGATCTAGTGTCATTTATTTGTTGTGCCCATGGTCAAATCTTTACTAGTTACATTTGACATTAACAATTTGGTTGTTTTGTGAAATAGTGAAGTCAAGTTTTGTGTATTTTTTTCACCTCAGTAGGCTCATCGAATAAAAGACTCCAAAACTTGACTTCACTATTTGACAAAACAATGAAATTGTTAATATTAATGTTTTGACTATTGATATAAGAAATAAAAGACACAATCTTCAAAAAATCTTGATTAACAAAGCGAGGTTGAATATGAACTAATTTGTTGGGAGTGGAAGTATACAAGTCAAGAACTAAAACAAGGCTTTTGGCTGACTAATCTTAAAACTACATTCAAATGGCTGCTGTAAAGCATTTTTATTTTGTTATCCAAGAGGTAACAATGTAATTATGTGGGGTGGGATAAAGCAAAAAAATAATGTTGAAATCTTTCATCCCTTCCTAGTTGCAAGGTTTTAACGTCCAAAACACATTGAGTTTGTGCCTTACTAATAACACCCATTTCATTACCATTGTAGTTGTATTTGACAAAAACTTCTCAATATAGGCTTGGTTGTTAAGGTGGTGCAGCTCCACTTCCTTGTCCTCTACTGGATATTGTCACAGCTCACTTGTGAATGAGGTAGAAGTACTAGAGGTGAAGTTGCTCACAAAGGAAAAAAAACAAAAAGTAAAGTCTACATAAAAGAAAAAGAAAAAGCTAAGTGTGGAGAAGTAGAATAAATTCTAATCCAAGTACTTAGTTGTTGAATAGGGGTAGTTGGAGTGAGTCTAATAACAATAGTGGTAGTTGAAGTGCCTATTTATGTCCAACTACACATGACTTCATGATCTTTTGGCCTTTAGATGTAAATAAAAAAATGTAAAAATAAAGCAATTCATAAAAGGCTAATATTTAATACATATACCTTTTGACCTCCAAGTGACAAATGCACAACAATATTTCAACTATATCTAAGAAGTCTACTATTATTGTCAAGCACATTCAAAAGCCATGTTTGAGTTCTTAACTCAGCATACTTTTTCTTCTACTCCCAATAATTTAATTTTTATTTGTACTTACTTTCTTCATGAATATTTTGAGAAAATCTTAAAAGATCTAGTGTCTTTTATTTCTTATGTCCACGGTCAAATCTTACTTGGTACATTTGACATTAACAATTTGGTTGTTTTGTGAAATAGTGAATTCAAGTTTTGTGTATTTTTTTTAACTTAGTAGGCTCATCGAATATGAGACTCCAAAACTTGACTTCACTATTTAACAAAACTATTAAATTGTTAATATTAATGTTTTGAGTATGGAAATAAGAAATAAAAGACACAATCTTCAAAAAATCTTGATGAACAAAGTGAGGTTGAATAGGAATTGAATTATTGGGTGTGGAAGTATACAAGTCAAGAACTAAAACAAGGCTTTTGGCTAACTAATCTTAAAACTACATTTAAATGGCTAGTGTAAAGCCTTTTTATTTTGTTAACCAAGAGGTAACAATGTAATTATGTGGGGTGGGATAAAGCAAAAAAATAATGTTGAAATCTTTCATCCCTTTCTATTTGAAAGGTTTTAGCGTCCAAAACATATTGAGTTTGTGTATTAGTGATAACATTTGTTTCAATACCATCGTAGTTATATTTGACAAAAACTTCTCAATATAGGCTCAGTTATGGACGTGGTGCAGCTCCACTTCCTTGACCTCTACTAGATATTGTCATAGCTCACCTGTGAATGAGGAAGAAATGCCTAAGGTGAAGTAGCTTAGGAAAGGAAAAAAAGAAACAGAAAGTAAAGTCTACATAGAAAAAAATAAAAAACTGAGTGGGGAGATGTAGAATAAATTATAATCCAAGTATTTAGTTGTTAAATAGGGGTAGTTGGAGTGACTCTAAAAATAATAGTGGTAGTTGAAGTGCATATTTATGCTCAACTATGTACTATTTCTTGATCTCTTGGCCTTTAGAAGTAAATAAAAAAATGTCAAAGTAAAACAATTCATAAAAGGCTAATTTTTAATGCATATACCTTCTGACCTCTAGGTGACAAATGTACAGCGATATTTTTACTATATTTAAGAAGTCTACTATTATTGTCATGAATAATCAAAAGTCATGTTTTAGTTCTTAACTCAATATACTTTTCCTTCTCCTTCCAATAATTTAATTTTTATTCGAACTTAATTTCTTCATGAAGATTCTAAGAAGATCATAAAAGATTTAGTGTCTTTTATTTTGTTATGTCTATGGTTAAATCTTTACTGGGTATAATTGACAATGAAAATTTGGTTGTTTTGTGAAATAGTGAAGTCAAGTTTTGTGTATTGTTTTACCTTAGTAGGCTCATCGAATAAGAGACTTCAAAACTTGACTTCACTATTTGACAAAATAATCAAATTGTTAATATTAAAGTTTTGACTATGGAAATCAAAAATAAAAGACACAATCTTCAAAAAATCTTGATGAACAAAGTGAGTTTGAATAGGAACTGAATTGTTGGGAGTATGAGTATATAAGTCAAGAACTAAAACAGAGCTCTTGGCTAACTAATCTTAAACTTACACTCAAATGGTTGGTGTAAAATAATTTTTTTTGTTATCCAAGAGGTTACAATGTAATGCTGAAATCTTTCATCCCATTCTAGTGTCACGATGTTAACATCTAAAATACATTGAGTTTGTTTATTGGTGATAACATCTGTTTCATTACCATCGTAGTTGTATTTGGCAAAAACTTCTCTATGCTATAGGCTTGGTTGTGGAGGTGGTGCAGTTGTACTTCCTTCTCCTCTGCTGGACATTGTCATAGCTCAATTGTGAATACAGAAGAAGTACCAAAGATGAAGTAGCTCATGAAAGGAAAAAAAAGAAACAAAAAGCAGAGTCTACATAGAAAAGAAAAAAAATAGCTGAGTGTGGAGAGAACTTGGTGCAATAGAATAATTTATAATCCAAGTACTTAGTTGTTGAATAGGGATTGTTAGAGTGACTCTAATTAGAATAGAGGTAGTTGGAGTGCCTATTTTTGTCCAACTATATACGACTTCTTGATCTCTTAAGCTTTAGATGTAAATAAAAAATGTAAAAATAAAGTACTTCATAAAAGGCTAATATTTAATGCATATACTTTCTGACCTCTAAATGACAAATGCTCAAGAATATTTCCACCATATCTAAGAAGTCTACTATTATTGTCATGAACATTCAAAAGCCATGTTTTAGTTCTTGACTCAGTATACTTTTCTTTCTACTCCCAATAATTTAGTTTTTATTCGAGCTTACTTCGTTTGTGAAGATTTTCAGAAGATCATAAATGATCTGGGATTTTTTATTTCTTATGTCCATGATCAAAACCTCATTGGGTACAATTGACTTTAACAATTTGGTTTTTTTGTGAAATAGTGAAGTTAAGTTATGACTATTTTTTTTACCTTAGTAGGCTCATAGAATAAGAGACTCCAAAATATGGCTTCACTATTTGGCAAAAAAATCAAATTGTTAATATTAAAGTTTTGACAATGGCCATAAGAAATAAAAAACATGATCTTCTAAAAATCTTAATGAAAAAAGTAAGGTTAAATAAGAAATGAATTGCTAGGAGTAGAAGTCTACAAGTCTAGAACTAAAACAGGGCTTTTAGCTAACTAATCTTAAAACTACATTCTAAAGGTTGCTGTAAAACATTTTTATTTTGTTATCCAAGAGGTAACAATGTAATTATGTGGGGTGGGACCAAGTGAAAAAATAATGTTGAAATCTTTTACTTCTTTCTAATTGTAAAGTGTTAGCGTCCAAAACACATTGAGTTTGTGTATTAGTAATAACACTCGTTTCATTACCATCGTAGTTGTATTTGACAAAAACTTCTTAATATAGGCTTGGTTATGGAGGTTGTGCAGCTCCACTTCCTTGTCCTCTGCTGGATATTGTCATAGCTTACCTGTGAATCAGGTAGAAGTACAAGAGGTGAAGTAGCTCAAGAAAGGAAAAAACATAAAGTAAAGTCTACATAGAAAAAACATAAAAAGTTGAGTGTGGAGAAGTAGAATAAATTATAATCCAAGTAGTTAGCTGTTAAATAGGGGTACTTGAAATGACTCTAATTACAATAGTGGTAGTTGAAGTGCCTATTTATCGTCAACTATATGTGACTTCTTGATCTCTTAGCCTTTAGATATAAACAAAAAAAAATGTAAAAGAAAGCAATTCATAAAAGGCTAATATTTAATGCATAAACCTTCTGACCTCCAGCTAACAAATGCATAGTAATATTTCTACTATATCTAAGAAGTCTACTAATATTGTCATGGACATTCAAAAGTCATGTGTTAGTTCTTAACTCGGTATACTTTTCCTTCTACTCCCAATAATTTAGTTTTTATTCAAACCTACTTTCTTCATGACGATTTTGAGAAGATCATAAAAGGTCTAGTGTCTTTTATTTCTTATGCCCACGGTCAAATCTTTACAGGGTACATTTAACATTAACAATTTCATTGTTTTGAGAAATAGTGAAGTCAAGTTTTGTGAATTTTTTGGACCTCATTAGGCTCATCGAATTAGAGACTCCAAAACTTGACTTCACTATTTGAAAAAACAGTCAAACTGTTAATATTAAAGTTTTGACTATGGAAATAAGAAATAAAAGACACGACATTCTAAAAATCTTTATGAACAAAGTGAGGTTGAATAGGAACTGAATTATTAGGAGTAGAAGTATACTAGTCAACAACTAAAACAGGGCTTTTGGCTAACTAAGCTTAAAACTATATTAAAATTGTTAGTGTAAAGGATTTTTATTTTGTTATCCAAGAGGTAACAATGTAATTATGTGTGGTGGGATCAAGCAAAAAAATATTGTTGAAATCTTTCATCCCTTCCTAGTTATAAGGTTTTGGCGTCCAAAACACATTGAGTTTGTGTATTAGTAATAACACTCATTTCATTACCGTCGTAGTTGTATTTGCCAAAAACTTCTAAATATAGGCTTGGTTGTGGAGGTGGTGCAGCTCAACTTCCTTATCCTCAACTTTCTTTATGAAGATTTGAGAAGATCATAAAAGATCTAGTGTCTTTTATTTCTTATGTCCATCGTCAAATCTTTACTAGGTACATCTGACATTAACGATTTAGTTGTTTTGTGAAATAGTGAAGTCAGGTTTTGTGTATTTTTTTTACCTAAGTAGGTTCATCGAATAAAAGACTCCAAAACTTGACTTCATTATTTGACAAAATAATCAATTTGTTAATATTAATGTTTTGACTATGGATATAGGTACTGAAAGACATGATCTTCTTGATGAACAAAGTGAGGTTGAATAGGAACTGAATTGTTAGGAGTGGAGGTGTACAAGTTAAGAACTAAAACAAGGCTTTTGGCTAGCTAATCTAAAAACAACATTCAAATGGTTAGTGTAAAACATTCTTATTTTGTTATCCAAGCGGTATCAATGTAATTATATGGGGTGGGATAAAGCAAAAAAATAATGTAGAAATCTTTCATCCCTTCTTAGTTGTAAGGTGTTAGCATCCGTAACACATTGAGTTTGTGTATTAGTAATAACACTTGTTTCATTACCATCGTAGTTGAATTTGACAAAAACTTCTCAATATAGGCTTGGTTGTGGAGGTGGTGCAACTCCACTTCCTTGTCCTCTGCTGGATATTGTCATAGCTCACTTCTGAATGAGAAAGATGTGCCAGAGGTGAAGTAGCTCAAGAATGGAAAAAAAAAGAAATAGAAAGTAAAGTCTACATAGAAAAAAAAATAAAAATCTGAGTGTGGAGAAGTAGAATTAAATATAATGCAAGTACATAGTTGTTAAATAGGGGTAGTTGGACTGACTCTAATAACAATAGTGGTAGTTGAAGTGCCTATTAATGTTGAACTATGTACGACTTCTAGATCTCTTGGCCTTTAGATGTAAATAAAAAATGTAAAAAAAAGCAATTCATAAAAGGCTAATATTTAATGCATATAACTTCTAACCTCCAGCTGACAAATGCACAACGATATTTCTACCATATCTAAGTAGTCTACTATTATTTTCATGAACATTCAAAAGCCATGTTTTAATTCTTCACTCAATATACTTTTCCTTCTACTCCTAATAATTTAATTTTTATTCGAACTTACTTTCTTTATGAAGATTTTGATAAGATCATAAAAGATATAATTTCTTTTATTTTGTTATGTCTATGGTCAAATCTTTACTGGGTACATTTAACATTAACAATTTGGTTGTTTTGTGAAATTGTGAAGTCAAGTTTTGTGTATTTTTTTTACCTCAGTAGGCTCATTGAATAAGAGACTCCAAAACTTGACTTCACTATTTGACAAAACAATCAAATTATTAAGATTGAAGTTTTGACTATGGAAATAAGAAATAAAAGACACAAACTTCTACAAGTCTTAATGAACAAAGAGAGGTTAAGTGGGAACTGAATTATTAGGAGTAGAAGTATACAAGTCAAGAACTAAAATAGAGCTTTTGGCTAACCAATCTTAAAACTACATTCAAATAGTTGGTGCAAAATATTTTTATTTTTTTATCCAAGAGGTAACAATATAATTATATGCGGTTGGACCAAGCGAAAAAATAATATTGAAATCTTTCATCCCTTCCTAGTTGCAAGGTGTTAGCATCCAAAAGACATTGAGTTTGTGTATTAGTAATAACACCCATTTAATTTCCATCTTAGTTGTATTTAACAAAAACTTCTCAATATAGGCTTGGTTGTGGAGGTGGTGCAACTCCACTTCTTTGTCCTCTATTGGATATTGTCATAACTCACTTGTGAATGTGGAAGATGTATTAGAGGTGAAGTAGCTTAGGAATGGAAAAAAAAAATAGAAAGTAATGTCTACATAGAAAAAAATAAAAATCTGAGTGTGGAAAAGTAGAATAAATTATAATTCAAGTACATAGTAGTTGAAAAGGGGTAGTTGAAAATAACAACAATGGTAGTTGAAGTGCCTATTTATGTTCAACTATGTACGACTTATTGATCTCTTGGCCTTTAGATGTAAATAAAAAAAATGTAAAATTAAAGCAATTTATAAAAGGCTAATATTTAATGCATATACCTTCTGACCTCCAGGTGACAAATGCACAACGATATTTCTACTATATCTAAGAAGTCTACTATTATTGTCATGAACATTCAAAGGCCTTGTTTTAGTTCTTAACTCAGTATACTTTTCCTTCTACTCCCAATAATTTAGTTTTTATTCATGAATATTTTGAGAACATCATCAAGGATCTAGTGTCTTTAATTTCATATGTCCATGGTCAAATCTTTACTGGGTACATTTGACATTAACAATTTGGTTATTTTGTGAAATAGTGAAATCAAGTTTTGTGTAATTTTTTTACCTCAGTAGGCTCATCGAATAAGGGACTCCAAAACTTGACTTCACTATTTGATAAAACAATCAAATTGTTAATATTAAAGTTTTGACTATGGAAATAAGAAATGAAGAACACGATCTTCCACAAATCTTAATGAACAATGTGAGGTTGAATAGGAACTGAATTATCGGGAGTAGAAGTATACAAGTCAAGAACTAAAACTGGACTTTTGGCTAACTAATCTTAAAACTACATTCAAATAGTTGGTGCAAAAAAATTTTATTTTATTATCCAAGAGGTAACAATGCAATTATGTGGGGCGGGATCAAGGGAAAAAATAATGTTGAAATCTTTCATCCTTTCCTAGTTGCAAGGTGTTAGCGTCCAAAAAACATTGAGTTTGTGTATTAGTAACAACACCTGTTTCATTACCATTTTAGTTGTATTTGACAAAAACTTCTCAATATAGGCTTGGTTATGGCGTTGCTGCAACTCCACTACTTTGTGCTCGATTGGATATTGTCATAACTCACTTATGAATGTGTAAGATGTACCAGAGGTGAAATAGCTCAGGAATGGGGAAAAAAAGAAATAGAAAGTAATGTCTACATAAAAAAAATATAAAGCTAAGTGTGGAGAAGTAGTATAAATTATAACCCAAGTACTTAGTTGTTGAATAGGGGTAGTTTGAGTGACTCTAATAACAATAGTGGTAGTTGAAATGCCTATTTATGTTCAACTATGTATGACTTCTTGATCTCTTGGCCTTTAGATGTAAATAAAAAATGTAAAAATAAAGCAATTTATAAAATGCTAATATTTAATGCATATACCTTCAGACCTATATGTGACAAATGCACATCAATATTTCTACTATATCTAAGAAGTCTACTATTATTTTCATGAACATTCAAAAGTCATGTTTTAGTTCTTGACTCAGTATACTTTTCCTTCTACTCCCAATAATTTAGTTTTTATCTGAACTTACTTTGTTCATAAAGATTTTAAGAATATCATAAAAGATATAGTGTCTTTTATTTCTTATGTCCATGGTCAAATCTTTACTGGGTACATTTGACATTAACAATTTGGTTATTTTGTGAAATATAAAGTCAACTTTTGCGTATTTTCTTACCTTATTAGGCACATCAAATAAGAGACTTCAAAACTTGACTTCACTATTTGACAAAATAATCAAATTGTTACCGTTAAAGTTTTGACTATGGAAATAAGAAATAAAAGACATAATCTTCAAAAAATCTTGATGAACAAAGTCACTTTGAATAGGAACTGAATTGTTGGGAGTATGAGTATACAAGTCAAGAACTAAAACAGGGCTCTTGGCTAACTAATTTTAAAATTACATTCAAATGGTTGGTGTAAAACAATTTTTTTTGTTATCCAGGAGGTAACAATGTAATGCTGAAATCTTTCATCCCATCCTAGTTGCAAGGTGTTAACATCTAAATCACTTTGAGATTGTGTATTGGTGATAACATCTGTTTCTTTACCATCATAGTTGTATTTGACAAAAACTTCTCTATGCTATAGGCTTGGTCGTGGAGTTGGTGTAGCTCCACTTCCTTATCCTCTATTGGACATTGTCATAGCTCAATTGTGACTATGAAAGAAGTACTAGAGAAGAACTAGCTCATGAAAGGAAAAAATGAAACAAAAAGCAGCGTCTACATAGAAAACAAAAAAATAAAAAGCTGAGTGTGGAGAGAACTTGGTGCAATAGAATAATTTATAATCCAAGTACTTAGTTGTTGAATAAGGATAGTTAGAGTGACTCTAATTAGAATAGAGGTAGTTGGAGTGCCTATTTTTGTCCAACTATATACGACTTATTGATCTCTTGGGCTTTAGATGTAAATAAAAAAATATACAAATAAAGTAATTAATAAAAGGCTAATATTTAAGGCATATACTTTCTGACCTTTATGTGACAAATGCTCAGCAATATTTCCACCATGTCTAAGAAGTCTACTATTATCATCATGAACATTCAAAAACCATGTTTTAGTTCTTGACTCAGTATATTTTTCCTTCTACTCCTAATAATTTAGTTTTTATTCAAACTTATTTTGTTCGTGAAGATTTTCAGAAGAACACAAATGATCTAGTGTCTTTTATTTCTTATGTCCATGGTCAAAACTTCATTAGGTACAGTTGACATTAACAACTTGGTTTTTTTGTGAAGTAGTGAAGTCAAGTTCTCACTATTTTTTTTTACCTTAGTAGGCTCATTGAATAAGAGACTCCAAAACTTGACTTCACTATTTGACAAAAAAATCAAATTGTTAATAGTAAAGTTTTGACAATGGGCATAAGAAATAAAAGATACGATCTTTTAAAAATTTTCATGAACAAAGTGAGTTTGAATAGAAACTGAATTGTTAGAAGTAGACGTATATAAGTCAATAACTAAAAATGGGCATTTGGCTAACTAATCTAAAATCTACATTCAAATGGTTGGTGTAAAATATTTTTGGTTTTGTTATCCAAGAGGTAATAATGTAATTATGTGGGGTAAGAGCAACTGAAAAAATAATGGTAAAATCTTTGATCCCTTCCTAGTTGCAATGTGTTAGTATCCAAAACACATTGATTTTGTGTATTAGTGATAACACCTATTTCATTACCATCGTAGTCGTATTTGACAAAACATTCTCAATATAAACTTGGTTGTGGATGGTGTGTAGCTCCACTTCCTTGTCCTCTGCTAGATATTGTCATAGCTCACTTGTGAATAAGGAAGAAGTACCATAGGAGAACCAGCTTAGGAAAGGAAAAAATAAGAAACCGAAAGAAAAGTCTACATAGAAATAAAATAAAAAGATGAGTGTGGAGAAGTAAAATAATTTATAATCCAAGTACTTAGTTGCTAAATAAGGGTAGTTGGAGTGACTCTTATTAGAATAGGGGTAGTTGGCCTATTTTTGTCCAACTATGTACAACTTCTTGATCTATTGGCCTTAAGATGTAAATAAAAAATGTAAAAATAAAGCTATTCATAAAAGGCTAATATTTAAAACATATACCTTCTGACCTCTATATGAAAAATGCTTAGCAATATTTCTACTATATCTAAGAAGTCTACTATTATTTTTATGAACATTCAAAAGTCATGTTTTAGTTCTTAACTCAGTATACTTTTCCTTCTACTCCCAATAATTTAGTTTTTATTCAAACTTACTTTGTTCATCAAGATTTTTAGAAGATCATAAAAGATCTAGTGTCTTTTATTTCTTATGTCCATGGTCAAAACTTCACTGGGTACATTTGACATTAACAATTTGGTTGTTTTGTGAAATAGTGAAGTCAAGTTTTGTGAAACTTAACTTCACTATTTAACAAAACTATCAAATTGTTAATGTTATAGTTTTGACTATGGAAATAAGAAATAAAAGACACGATCTTATAAAAATCTTGATGAACAAAGTGAGTTTGAATAGGAACCAAATTGTTGGGAGTAGGAGTATACATCAAGAACTAAAACAGGGCTTTTGGCTAACTAATCTTAAAGCTACATTCAAATGGTTGGTGTAAAATATTTTTGTTTTGTTATCCAAGAGGTAACAATGTAATTATGTGGGGTGGGAGTAAGCAAAAAATAATGCTAAAATCTTTCATCCCTTCCTAAGTGCAAGGTATTAACGTCCAAAACACATTGAGTTTGTGTATTGGTGATAACACCCATTTCATTACCTTCATAGTTGTATTTGATAAAAACTTCTCTATGATATAAAATGTTCAATTCACCAAATATATTGCACAAACTAAAGTTTAATTCTTACATTACATAAACTAGCACATTACATACACTTAACTACCACATTCCATAAGCTAACAAACAAGAAATAGATCTAAGAAAATACACCATGACAAAAGAAGAGCATAAAAGGCCATTCTCATCTTCTTTTTACATCTGTTTGATTCTTTAAGTCTTACTTTCTTTAGTCTTCTTAAGTCCTGCCATACTTCTGCAATTCAAGCATCAACCTTACTATCGCTAGAACCTCCCCTTCTTCTATTCATTGCCTTTATTTGGCTATTTTCTGCTTTAAGAATTTTATTCTCAAACTTCAAATGGTTAACAACATCCCTACTTTTTGTATTCATTGCCTTGTCATGCCACTGAAAGAAGTCATAACTATTACATTGACACAAAATTGACATTTTTATTCATCGCATCTATCCTTTGAAAACCAACAACCAAATACAAGTAAAAAAGAGATAAATTATCAATCTCACTTACCTCACTCATTCTCACTTACCTCATAATTTCGGCATCCATAAAACCTTTAACTAAGGTTATTCTCAGTCCATAATGTCCATCTAGGTGCTCTAACTCGACAATGACAATATATTAGAGGTCCCTCATAATCCATCTAAACATTATTTTACCCTGACCTTGTCGATCTTGATGACGATGACACTGATGAAGCCATTATTTTTGTGTTATGTAATAGCTTCCTTTGTTATATATTTTTATATCATTTATAGGGTTCAATTAATTTTTGCAAATAAGGTTCACTATTAAAAAAGTTAATGGCTCACCTTTAATGACAAGGAAAATGTCTTTAATGATAGGGGAGACCTAATATAACAACCATGTCATCACTGCCGCTAACAGAAATCAATATCATCTGTCTAGATTGGCATAGAGGGGCCAACAAAGGTAGAAAATGCAAAACCCTCATAGGTTTAGCCTAAAAATCAATAAGGGGCTTACTTGGTGTGATAATATGAGTGCCAATGCTCTTGCTTCTAATCCTGTTTTTCATGCCAGGACAAAACATATAGAGATCGATGTTCATTTTGTTCGTAACAAGGTCCTTAATCGTGAACTTGATGTTCGGTTCATTCCCTCCTTTGATCAGGTGGCTGATTTGTTCACTAAGCCT
>CATIWM010208350.1:0-13694 GCA_949671775.1 Mallotus repandus | reverse complement strand
CCCTTCATAGGTGACACCTTCAAAAATACATAATCTCCAACTTGAAATTCCACATCTTTGCGCTTCGGGTCGGCATAACTCTTTTGCCTGCTAGTTGCTGTCTCCAATCTCCTCTTGATCAAAGCTACCTTCTCAGATGCATCCTGAATAATTTCTGGTCTAGTTAATTCTCTTTCTCCAACTTCATCCCAACACATAGGGGATCTACACTTTCTTCCATACAAAGCTTCATATGGTGCCATTTCAATACTACTATGGTAGCTGTTGTTATAAGCAAATTCTACCAATGGCAAATGATCATCCCAATTGCCTCTAAGATCCATTACACACATTCTTAACATGTCTTCAAGTGTTTGGATCGTTCTCTTAGACTGACCATTCATCTGAGGATGAAAAGCAGTACTAAAATCAAGCCTGGTACCCATTGCTTCTTGCAACTTTTGCCAAAATCAAGAGGTAAATACAGAACCTCTATCAGATACAATGGAAATAGAAACACCATAAAGGCACACAATATATTTGACGTAGAGCTTAGCCAACTTGGCTACAGAATAAGTAGCTTTAACTAGCAGAAAATGAGCTAATTTGGTTAGCCTATCCACTATCACCCAGATGGAATTATATCTATCCTTTGAACGAGGCAACACGGTCATAAAGTCCATAGTGATTCTCTCCCATTTCCACTCAGGAATCGAAAGAGGTTGAAGCTTCCCAGAAGGCTTATGATGCTCAGCTTTTACTTGCTGATAAGTCAAACACTTAGAGACAAAATCAGCTACATCCTTCTTAATTCTATCCCACCAATAAATATCCTTTATATTGTGGTACATCTTAATAGCGCTTGGATGTACACTGTAGGCTGCATAGTGAGCTTCTTCTAGGATCTCTTCTCTCAAATTATTCACATTAGGAACATACAACCTTCCACTAATCCATAAAATACCTTATTTATCATGGTTGAGATCAGTGAACTTTCTCTACAAGCTCTACCAAATCAGGATCCATAAACTCCATAAGCTCTAAACTGAGATCCTATCCCTCAATACTGATCTAACTTTGAACTGAGCTGACAATCCTCCTCTCCTAGTTATCTTTATCATCAACCCTTGGTCTACTAACTTGTGCATCTCTTGGATCAAAGGTCTCCTTTCTATACTAATGTGAGCAAGACTACCCGAGGACTTTCTACTCAAGGCATCTGCTACCACATTAGCCTTGCCTAGATAGTATAGAATATCATAGTCATAATCCTTCAGAAGTTCCAACCATCTTCTTTGCCTCAAGTTCAGATCTCTCTGCTGGAAGATATACTTCAAACTCTTATGATTAGTGAAAATCTTACAAGTCACCCCATACAAATAATGTCTCTAAATCTTTAGAGTAAAGATCACTGCAACCATCTCTAAGTCATGAGTAGGATGTTCATGCTTCTTCAATTGTCTAGAAGCATAAGCTACTACCCTACCATTCTGCATCAACACACAACCTAAGCCAACCCTGGAAGTATCACAATATACAGTGAACTTGTCTTCTTCATTAGGCAAAGTCAACATTAGAGTTGTGGTCAATTTCTCCTTCAGTAGCTGAAAACTATTTTCACAAGCCTCTAACCACACGAACTTCACATTCTCCTAAGTTAGGCGGGTTATAGGTGCTGCAATTCTCAAGAAATCCTGAAAAAATCTCGTATAGTACCCTGCCAAACCTAAGAAACTTTAAATCTCAATGACTAATATTGGTCTAGGCCACTCAGATACTACCTCTATCTTTTGTGGATCAACCTGAATACCATCCTTAGACACTATATGCCCAAGGAATGCTACACTCTCCGACCAGAAATCACACTTCAAGAATTTAGCATAAAGCTGATGTTCTCTCAATGTCTGTAGCACTGTTCTCAAGTGATATACTTGCTCTTCCACACTTTTTGAATACACCAATATATCATCAATGAACACCACTATAAACTGATCCATAAATGGGCTGAACACCCTGTTCATCAGATCCATGAAAGCAGCTGGTGCATTAGTTAACCCGAAGGACATCATCAAAAACTCATAGTGGCCATATCTAGTACGGAATGCCATTTTAGGAACGTCGGCTTCTCTGATCCGTAACTGATGATAGCCTGACCTCAAGTCGATCTTTGAAAAGAATTGTACTCCCTGAAGCTGGTCGAACAAATCATCTATCCTCGAAAGAGGATACTTGTTGTTAACGGTCACCTTGTTCAGCTCTCTGTAATCAATGCACAATTTAAGTGTACCATCCTTCTTCTTCACAAACAAGACTGGTGCACCCCAAGGAGAAGTATTGAGTCTAATGAAATCCTTGTCCAGCAAATCTTGCAACTGCTCCTTTAACTCTTTCAACTCAATAGGAGCCATCCTATAAGGCGGCAACGGGATAGGAGCTGTGCCTGGGACTACATTAATATATAATTCGATCTCCCTGTGAGGTGGTAAACCTGGCAACTCTTTAGGAAATACATCTGGAAACTCACATGCTATTGGAACATCTGAGATGGATGTCTTCTCCACTGTAGTATTCCTGACTAATGCTAAGTATCCTTGACATCCTTTTCTCAGTATCTTCCTAGCCGTAATGGCAGAGATAAGATTCTAAGGTGCATAACTCTTGTCATCCACAAACTTAAATTCTTCATTATTCAAAATTTTGAAAATCACCTCTTTACTCCGACAATCAACAGTGATAGAGTGCTAAGACAACCAATCCATTCCAAGGATCATATCAAAATCCATCACATCTAGCAACACCAAGTCCACTGATAATTCTCTTCCTTCTACCAACACCGGACACTAAGGAAGCACAACATCAGTGACCAACGAATCACTTAGAGGTGTGGCAACCAATAAAAGAATTGCCATCCTCGCGACTTGCCAACTTGACTTCGACGTAAAAATAAGGGACACGAAAGAATGAGTAGCAACCGGATCAAGCAAGACTCTAGCATCAATGAAACATACCGGGAGTGTACTTGTGACAATAACATTGGATGCCTAAGCATCCTACTACGTGAGGCTAAAAACTCTGGCCTGTCCTCTATCTCCCTGCTCACTAGTAGAAGCCTGCCCAAATCCTCTAGCACTGCTTCTACTTCCGCTACCTCGACCCTACTGGGCTACAAACTAAGAGGTGCTCAATTAATGGAATGGTTGAGCTGAAATTGAGCTGGAGCTACACTAGTAGAAGAAGACTATGAAAACTGCAGCTGAAAACCTGAATAAGGACATGATCTAGCAAAATGTCCTGTCTGTCTGCATTGAAAGCACGCTCCTAGAGCCATGTAGCATGGTCCCTGATGGACTCTCCCACAGTCTAACAAGCACTGGCTGTAGATCCTGTTGTTATGGCCCACAAAATGTTGACAGCCCCAAGGCCCGTGGTGCAGGCACAAGGGCGAGAAAATTCGGCCAAGGCAAGCCAAAGAGTGTTGTTTGCTGTCAAGGCCAAGACATGTGCACAAGAGCTCGCGGGAAGGCTCTAGAACGTGCTAGAGACTTGCGAGAAATGGCAGGGGCTGTATGCTGCCAGCCTTGCCAAGACATGCCTAGAAGCTTCTGGAACAATGAGGAGTGGGCTATGTCAAGACTCGTCCGGAAACTTCCCACCAATGTGCTAAGAAGCTCGCATTCTAGAAGCTTCCCATGCTGCCATCCATGCTAGGCCATTCGGCCATTCTCTAGAACATTCCCTTATATTCTTTGTACATAAGATATTTGTAGAAATGTCTAGAAGAATTATTTGTAGCCACACATTAAGGAGGTGGACAACCTATATAAAGGTCACCCCTTTCATTTGTAAGATATACAGCTGATGAAATATTAATAAAGAGTATTCCCCTCTTTGCTCATCCAAGTGCTGCCTACTTATTCACTCTCATTTCGTCCCAAACCTCTTGTTGCCCACTTCGCTCACTCAATTTCCGCTGCGTTCCAACTCTAAGGCTTACTTAGTTCGACTTTTCCCACTGGTTGACTAAGTGCCGCGCGACTTAGCTAACCTCTCAATAAAGCCCGTGACAGGTGGTATCATGTAGGACTAGTCTTATAGTATTTGTATTATTAGATATGAATATGGGGTATTAGAAGTCCCCCAAATGTTACTCGAATATTTATGTCTGAAAAATCTTAATGGATGTTGATTATTGAATTCTTTTTTTGAAATGAGCATTTTTAGTGGTAGTGAGTCCTTGTCTTTCACGTCAAATAAAAAGTGTTTGGTGTTAGACTATTTTTCTGAGCACGAGTAGAGCAGTGAGGGGCTCAACACGTATAGTGTTGGGCATAAGCTGAACATGCTTGGTGCTGGACTATTTTTTTGAGCACGCGTAAAGTGCTCGATAAGCTAATCATATTAAAGGTGATGAGCGTAAGCCTAGCACATGTAGTGGTGAACTTTTTTTCTAGGCACACATAGAGTGCTAATTAGTGTCAAACCTTGCAATTCATCCCAGTACCAAATTTTGAGTTAAAATACAATTATTGTATACTGATACCCGACAGGTATATTCCTCTTCAATCAAGGGTTTATTTTTCTCAATAAAGGTTACTTGCAGAAGAAGCATGTCTAGTCCAAATATGAAGAGAGTCCCTCATTAAGAAGAACTCCAGATCAGGAAGGAACTCCTCTAAATAGGTACAAGTCCTACATGGATGAGGAATCCTATTCCTCTCAGGTTTGAGTATCACTACCACTATCAATACTCCTCACATCCCTCATTATTATTCATTCTATTTTCGTTTAGCTCATACTATCTTTATCTCTTTAAATTCTCTCTTTACCTTTTTTCACTTAAGCATCGGAGGATTTGTGGGGAAAATCCCATATCTCACCTTGCCCTTTTGTTGATTGCTTAACTGTAAGACTCAGAGGTTTCAAAAATCAAGTTATCAAGTAACACCGTCTGTGGGAACCTTGTAAGTTAAAGCCATTACTATCTACCGAGTAAGACAATTGCATTATGGCATCCAACCCACCATTAACTACAAACACTCAGATGAATCCGCCAATTACCACCCCACAAACTCAGATCCATCTATCAGCCCCCATCCCTCTGATCAACCCATTAACTCCCATTCCTCTAACTAATTTGTTAGCCCTCATTCAAGATGTTGGACCATCATCATATATTCCCCTTGGTACATATACACCGCCTGGAATCACCCCAGGGTGGTTAACTTTAGGTACTAATTTCCCTTATTGTGCTCATTTATAGTATACCAACATCATACCCTTTATACCTTTTCCCAATCTATTAGGAACTCCAATCATAAACATACCAAACCTAAACACTGTAACTCAAACATTCAACCCACCTCCATCAAGTAAAGAGATAATTATTAAAAACATCCAAACTCATATGATCCTAATACAGCAATAACTAAATGCCTTAATTCAAGACAACAATCCTGGAATAGCTAATCAGGAAAACAATGTGATTATCCCACCAGCAGCAAATCAAAGTGCGTTTGGAGGAAGCAAATAAGTTTGTAAAGAACTGGAAAGGGAGTCTAGCATAAGTATTCTGGCTTTAGATGATTCAAAGATAGCTCAGAAGGTGGAGGAAGTCATACAGAAGGCTCGTACTAGTCCAAAGAAGGAAGAAGAATGCATTTTGGAAGGGACAATGCCTTTTGTGAGCAGAATAGTTAGGACGGAGATCCCATCTAAGTTTAAACTTCTTCAATTGGATCAATATGATGGCACTAGAGACCCGATAAATCATATATCATCATTCAGAACTAAGATGATGCTCCAAAATGTGAATGACAGAATCTTATGTCGAGTTTTTCCCAGTACGCTCACTAAGATAGCTCAGAGGTGGTTTTATCAACTCCCTAAGAATTTTATCTCATCCTTCAAAGAATTGGTAGAGAAGTTCAAGACTCGATTTATCACCAATATTCTCCCTGCCAAAAATATAAATGATCTTCGAATGTGCAAACAGGAAGTCAATAAGTCATTAAGATGTTACTTGGATAGGTTCAATAAAATAGCTATGCAAATTGAAAACTTGAGTGACGAAGTAGCTATAGAAGCAATGAAGAATGGAACTCAGTTGGGAAAACTCAAAGATAAAATCATAACGAAGGAACCTCGCACCTTCACCGAGGTTATGGCCATAGCCACAAAGTTAATCAAAATGGGTGCTGACAGAAGACTACGTCGAGATGATAAAAGACCATCTTATAAGAAGAATGAAGAGAGTTGATTTGAGAAAGCCTACAGCCCCTTGTAATAACTTCAAAAATCCAGTGGAGGGCTTCAGAAGGGAAACTAAAAGATATACCCCTTTGAATGCCCGCATGTCAGAAATTCTTATGTGGGTCAGGCAGAATGGAGTGGGCATAACTTCAAACAAAAGGTTGAGTCCATCTAAAAGGGGAATACACGATAAGAGTTATACTATCAATACCATCGAGACTACGGGCATGAGACAGATGCTCGCTGAGATCTCAGATGGACAATCGAACAATTGATTATGAATAGAAAGCTGGGTAGATTCATAGATAATGTCAGAAAAGGTTGAGATTCAGAAAACTAGAATAGAGATAAGCCAAATCAAAAGAAAGCTCTGAATAAAGTGGCTGGTGTTATCAACATAATAATGGGAGAAGAAACGCCAGCTGAAAAAAAAAAGTTAAAGAGGACTCGGAAAGAAGAATGCCTGGTGACCAAACAAAAACTGACCATCATATTTAGACCTACAGATAGGAAACTTGCTCGGCATCCTTATAACGATGCCTTTGTTGTAAGCACATATATCCATAATTATCTAATAAAAAGGCTTCTAATTGATGATGGAAGCATTGTCAATACCTTATCCTGGAAGGCATACCAAGTAATGGGAGGCTCTATCACTGATTTAAAGATCATTCACAACCCCATCGCAAGCTTCTGTGGAGATACAATTCAGCCAATGGGAATGGTAGAGCTAATGGTGGAGTTCAAAAATCGAGAAACTGGAGACATCAAAGCTATCAAGTCTCTATTCAATATAGTGGATCTTTTACTCACCTACAATGGGATCATCGAAAGGCCAATTTTTTATGAAATTGACTCAGCCACAAGCATCAGACGCCGAACCATGAAGAACCCCCTTAAGGACTGAGTAATAACAATACTCAGAGACCAAGCTATGGCTAGGCAGTGTTACTAATTGGCTGTCAAACCTCAGTTGGAACCATTCCCTCTAGAATCCTTAGAGACAGAAAAATAAGGTGCCAACCTAGAACCAGTTGATCAAGTCTAGGCTCTGCAAATAGCTGAAGGTAAGACAGTCAGGATCGGCGGCGAGCTTGATAAGGAAATCAAAAGAGGAATAAGTGGAGTTCTCACCAAATACTCGAGCAACTTTGCCTCCAAAACATCTAAGATTGTGGGAGTAGATCATCGGATTGCATCACATAGACTGAACATCAAGCCAGGGGCAAAACCTGCAGTTCAGAAGACGAGGAAGTTTGCATACGCAAGGCAAAAGCTGATTGCTGAGGAAACAAAGAAGTTATTGGATGTCAAGTTCATTTGGGAAGTCACACATCTAGATAGGGTAGCTAATGTGGTATTGGCCAAAAAGTCAAATGGGAAGTACAGAATATGTGTTGATTACACGGATCTCACCAAGGCTTGCCCTAAGGACAGTTATCCATTACCAATAATTGGCCAATTAGTAGACTCCACTGCTTGTCTTAGCTTATATAGCTTCATTGATGCTGCTCAGAGGTACCACTAAATTTTGATGAAGGAGGAGGATCAGGAAAAAACGTCATTTGTTACCCACGAAGGCCTTTACTGCTATAAGGTTATGTCTTTTGGGTTGAAAAATGCTAGAGCAACTTACTAAAGGTTGATGAACCATGTGTTTCAAGATCAAATTAAGAAGAATATGGAAGTATTATGGATGATATCATTGTCAAAAGCCAGCAAGCGAAGCAGCATGCCGAGGATCTTGAGCAAATCCTCAGTATATTATATCATTACTGGATTAAGTTAAACCTAGATAAATGTGTCTTTGGAGTAAAAGCAGGTAAATTTTTAGGTTTTATGATTTCACACAGGGGAATAGAAGCAAACCCGAAAAAGATGGAAGCCATTCTTAATATGAATGCTCCGTAGACACTGAATGAGCTTCAGAAACTCAATGGTAGGATCACAGTACTCAGAATATTTATCTCATACTCAGCCAAAAAATGCTTACCCCTCTTCCGAGCTTTAAAGAATAGTAAGAATTTTGAATGGAACGATGAATGTCAAGCAGCATTTTAAGAGATTAAGAAGTTCATGTCCTCCCCTCCATTACTTAGCAGGCTAATTCTGGATGAAACCCTATACTTGTACCTTTCCATTGATAATGAATCAATTGCTTCAGTGTCGGTCCAAGAGGAGTCAACAAAACTCGATTTATAATGTTAGCAAGACACTCAAAGGCTAGGAAGTCTGTCATCCCAAATTAGACAAACTAGCAATGATGGTCATCCATACATCAAAAAAGTCAGACAATACTTTTAGGCTCACTCGATCGTTGTCAAAACAAACTTTCCTTTACAAAAAATTCTTTAGAGACCTAAAACTTCCGGACGACTTATGCAATGGTTAGTCCAACTAGGCGAGTTTGACATCAACTATGAACCTCGCTAGCAAATAAAAGCCTAAGCACTTGCAAACTGCATTCAAGAAATGAGAGTAGAGGATGCAATCTCTCTATCATATTCGGAATGGAAGTTGTACATAGATGGAAGATCTAGAGCACAAGGATCAAGATTCAGAATTATTCTATTAGGACCATGCAAGGTCAAAATCAAATATACAGTCTATATTAAATACAACACCACTAATAACATAGCTGAGTATGAAGCATTGATTATGGGACTTAAGTTGGCCATAAAAGTCAGAGTTTAGTATCTCAAAATCTACTCTGATTCTCAACTGGTGGTTAATCAAGTCAAAGGAACTACCAACTCAAGGAGCCAAGCATGCTTAGGTACACAGAAAAGGCAAGATAGCTTCTAAAGAAGCTCGAGCAAAAAAGGGGATAATGGGAAATCATACAAATTCCCATGAGTGAAAAATCAGATGCTGATTTATTAGCTAAGTCAATAGCAGAAGGTAGCTAGACATTCTAAGATCTTGAGTTAAATGAAGAATTTATCAAACCTAGTACTAAAAAGTCCAAAGTTATGGACATCCAGGAAGTAGCTTTTAGGATGAAACCTATCATTTAGTACCTGGAGCATGGCATTCTCCATTTAGACAAGCTAAAGGCTCAAAAACTAAAAACAAAGGCTGTACATTACTCTAAACACCGTGGGGAACTCTACAGAAGGTCCTTATCGCATCCATGGTCTAAATGTGTTTCACTTAAGGAAGGTAATTATATACTTAGGGAAATCCATGAAGAAATCTGCAGAGCACACAAATCCCATAATTCATTAGTGAGAAAAGCATTGCTTCAAAGTTATTATTGGCCCACCATGTCCAAAGATGCTTAGAAACTCATCTAGGAATGCCATAAGTGTCAATAATTTGCTAGTCTTATTCGCAAATCTTCCAATATTCAATATCCAATTGGGAGTCTGTGGCCTTTTACAATATGGGGAATGGACATCCTAGGTCCATTCCCAGTTTTAACATCTCAAAAGAAATTCTTGATCATAGCCATTGACCACTTTACCAAGTGGGTGGAAGTGGAAGTTGTCCCAACCATTACAGAAGCTCACATTCAGCATTTCTTTTGTAAGGAGGTCATCTATAGATTTAACATACCTCATACTTTGATTATAGACAATGGAAAATAATTCAACAATGAGAAATTCAAGATGTTTTACTCGGATCTAGGAATCAAACTCAGATTCACTTTAGTAGCTCATCCTCAAACAAATGGCCAGACAAAAGTCATTAACAAAATTATCATGCAGGGCTTAAAGAAGAGACTAGATGAGAAGAAAGGGAATTTGGTAGAAGAGCTCAGTAATGTCATCTGGGCATACAGAATAACTCCCATATCTTTAACAGGGGAAACACCCTTTAGGCTGACGTATGGAATGGATGCGGTAATACCTATGGAGATCAGATCAATAAGCTATCGAGTAACAGGAGAGTTAGATTCGGACATCAACAATCTCAATGCTTGGATATGCCTAGATTTGTTAGAAGAAAGAAGGGAACAAACATCTATTGTCTCAAAAGCTTAAAAGTAGAGAGTTGTCGGATATCATAACAAACATGTTCCACCAAGGCAATTCAAGGTTGAAGACTTGGTACTCACAAGGGCTGATGTTGGCAAAGGCATCTTGGGAACAAGCAAACTCAGACCTAACTGGGAAGGCCCTTATCAAGTAATAGAGAAAACTACTAAGGGCACGTATAAGATAAAAGATGTGCAAGGGAAATAGTTACCTTAATATTAGAATTCAAACAGTCTCAGAAAATACTATCAGTAAATAAATGTACTCAAAATAAAAATAAGTCTTGATGAAATAAAAGTACTTTTCATTTCTTCAAAAAAATTGCAATACACCAGTTCAAAAAAAAGAGAAAGAAGAAAAGAAAAGAAAATATATTAAGTATTAACATTAGCCTTAGACTCGAGAGGCATGACATTGGTAGCAAAGGAAGGATCAATATTTTTTGAGGATTGATTCCTGAGCAAAGAAGTGGTCTCGACAGCAGCTAGAATAACCTCAGCAATTGATTTTTCTCCAATAACCCTAGGATCAGTAGGTTGCTCTCATAAGTGGACTTTTGAGCAAAGGTTACTTTTTTTCCAGCAATCTTCGGCTCCCTTGATTGCTTGGAAGTAGATTTTTTTGTAGCATCTTCTTCAACAGCTAACCTTACCAGGTCATTGAAGGTAATCTTTTCAAGCTCGGAGAAGTCCAAACCAGTATGCTGAGCAAGAACTATCCTCCAACACTCGGACTTGAAAGCTTTAAGAAATCCCTTCATCATCTTCTGATAATTTTTCTTATCTTCACTTGAGGATTTCTTCTCCTCAACTAGCTCTCTCTTTAGAGCTCCAAGCTCGGAGTCTTATTTCTTAATTTTTTCTATGAGCTGAGCCTGTGAATGCTCAAGCTCTTGGATTTTCTTCTGGCTTGCCTCAACTTCAGATTTGGCTTTAGCATGCTCGATCTCTTCAAGCTCCAATGCTTGCTTAGTAGCATTCAGTTTTTTTATCATAGTCGATGGCAATGGTGCCCAGCTCTACATCCTTGAAGTTATACTCGCTCTGGAGGATGAAGTTATTATCCTTCATCCGCAACAAACCTTGAGCCTGCTGAAAGGGAAAATAAAGGTTAAAACTCAAAAATATTTGCAACCATAAGCAAACTAAGATGAAGAGTGTTTATGTTAAGGGTATGTGTAATCAGAGAGTTAAATAGCTCGTCTCTCTCCACCTCCCGCCACCTATGGATGTCCTTTGAAATACGTAAAGACTCTATATACTGATCTCGGACTTGAGTGTTCATAATGCTCGGTGGATTCATCTTTGACAGGATCCATTTCTTCATATCCGGACATTCGGGTAACTTTTGGTGCTTAACGAACACCCCTTCAGCAAATTCTTCCTCGTCACTCTATCTCCTTACCTTGAGACTGCTTTCTAGAAGACTCAACAACACTTTTCTGAGTAGGTTCGACCACAGGGTCTCTAACAGCCTCAATCTGCTGCTCAGTTAGAGTCTCGAAAGGCTCCTGCTCTAAAGTGAGGTCAGTAATCTCTCGTTCTTGCTCCTGCATCTCCACTTGCTCCTATATCTCCAATGCATGGGTTCCTAATTTATAAGTCCAAAGAGGGTTCCAGAAGGACTCAAATTTCCCTCACTAACAAAGTGCTCAAACCAAACATACAAAGGGCAAAATAGTTAAAACATTAACGCATTAAAGCCCATTATTGGCATGGTTACCAAATACATTGTCCTTTTAACTGACGCAACTCTCAAGCTGCCACCTCACCGTCCGAAGCGTCTCCTCTTCTGTCATATGAACAGACACGATGGTTTAAAATTTGAAATAAAGCATCTCAAAAGGCATGTAATTAAATGCCAAGTACTTCTGCAAAAACTTGGGTTGCTTTTAAGGTACCGATCATCTAAGTCCAATGACTACAGCTGGCACTCTCAAGTTGCTTCTAAGGTACCGAGCATCCAAGTTCAGTGACTGAAGCTGGCACCCTCAGGTTGCTTCTAAGGTACTGAGGTTAAAACTCAGGTCGCTTATAAGGTACCGAGCATCAAAACTCTAATTACTAAAGCTGGTCCCTCAGGTCGTTTCATAACACTGATGGGTTAATCCCTCATGTTGTTTCTATAACACCGAGCATCATTCCAAAAATACCTAACAATACTCAGGACTGTGCATCTAAGACCAGCTGACACCTTCAGACTATTCTACTCTGACAAATAAGGATTCCAAGACTCGGTACCAAGCATTCTCACCTTCAGTGACTGAGGCTGGCCACCTCAGCTCACCTTTCAGCATCAATCGCGATAATCATAGTCTCTCTTTCAGAACAGAAGATTCTTGATACCCCACATATATTTTCCTCTTCAATTAAGGGTTTATTTTCCTAAACAAAGGTTACTTGCAGAAGAAGCATGTCCAGTCCAAATAGAAAGAGAGTCCCTCATTAAGAAGAACTCCAGATTAGGAAGGAACTCCTCCAAATAGGCACAAGTCCTACATGAATGAGAAATCTTATTCTTCTCAGGTTTGAGTATCACTGCCTCTATAAATACTCCTCACGTCCCTCACTATTATTCATTTTATTTTCTTTTAGCTCATCACTCTATTGATCTCTCTAAATTATCTCTCTATCCTTTCTGCCTTAAGCATTGTAGGGTTTGTGAGGGAAACCTTATATCTCACCTTACCCTTTTATTGATTGCTTGACTGTAGGACTCAAATATTCCGGAACAAGTTATCATATACTAATTAATATATTTTCAGTTTAAGAATTTTGTCTCCTTAATTAATATATATAACAATTTATATTTTTTTTTAGGAAATAATAATTTATACATTTAAGGATTATGTATTTTGGACATTTTATCTCCTTAATTAACATATTTCCAGTTTGCTGTTAAAAAAATATGTAAAAGTGCTTTTTCAGATAAAAGTTGAAAAAATAATATTATTAAAAAATTGTAATATTTCTATAATTTTAGAATTAAAATAAATTAGCAAACTAAAAAATTTGCTCACAACTTTAACAATGGAATCTCCCCTAGTTAAGATAACCCATAGATATTAGCTATGAAGCACCAACACTTCAAATAAGGTGAAATATCTGTGTCCGACACTTTTTGGATACCGACACGACCCGATACTTGTCTGACACGTGTTCGACACGTATCCAACAAGTGTCGTGTCCTGATCAGATATTTGTCCTATTATTTTATTATTTTTTTATTTTTAGGACACATGAAGGATATAATTTGACACTTTTTAGGATACGACTTTTATTTTTTTAATCACATTTTGTATATGCCATGTATATGGTATTAGTAGCTAGATTGTTGGCCGAATGATTATAGTCAATTTTTAAATAATTTGGAGCTTCTCTTTGTGATAGTAGCTCCATTTTTTTTGTAGAGATCACGTATATTGGTCACTTTTATGTATGCCTTATACATGACAATGATAGATAATTAACTAAATGATTTAAATTT
>CATIWM010208336.1:0-12346 GCA_949671775.1 Mallotus repandus | reverse complement strand
AATAGGCTTAATAATTTAATTAGGTTTTAGGCTAATTAATTAAATGAAGTTTAGGCTCATAATTAAATTTAGATTTTAGGTTAGACATAATTTAGGCTCACTTAGTTAATTTAAACATATGCCCACTTAGATTAATTTAATTTAATTTAGACTTAGCCCATTAACTTAATTATTTTTCCATCATTTATAGAATTAGGATTATATTAGATTAAAATATGTAGAATTAGACCCACTAATTAAGGCCTTTTCATAATTTGTAAACTTAGGCCTATTTTAGAAATAAAAAAAAAAGACTTAGGCTCATTTAAATAAATTTGAGTAGGAATTAGGCCCATTAGCTTTAGGTTTGTTTGTAAATTAAAATATTTAAACTTAGCTCACTCTAATTAAAATATATAGATTAAACTAACTTAGGATTGATGTGCTTTGTATGAATGCATTTCATATATGCTTTTTTAGATTGGTTGCCTTTGGGATTGATGGATGTTTAATTAGGGTTTATATGAAATTGCATATAATTAGAGGATAAGATGGTACTTCATAAATTAATTATGAACACGAGACTAAAAGAAGTAGGTATTCGGTATCCAGAACTCCTGGTTGTGGTGCTAGCTTGTATTAGAGAATCAAGTTACCACGACGTTCAATTTGTCTCAGTTATTACCCTCGATGGCAACTCCTCATCTCCACACTAGGTCTTTGTGATATAGTAGTATGTTCCCTAGAGCCTTGAGCTCAAACAGTGTCGGGGTTGTAATAAATTTGGACATGCGCTAAACCCTGCCGTCTACACTACTCTCCTAAGAAGAGTTGAATGTAAGCCAAAGGTGATGGATTAAACCACTCAAGGACTACAACTGCACTATTAAATACCATCCTAGAAAAGCTAATAAGATAGTTGATGCTCTCAGTTAATGATCTTACAGTTATTTAGCCCATATAAAAGCTGTTAGGCTTCCTTTATTCTTGGATTTATGATCTTTGAGGTTGGATGTCTCATTTAGTAATTTTGGAGCATTATTGGCTACTCATAAAGTGAGACCTATATTGGTTTAAAGAGTGAAAGAAGCCCAAGTTCAAGACCAACATTCGAACAAAATAATCACTGAGGTGAAAAATGGCACTCGTATAGATTTTTCACTCAAGGATGATGGGACTTTGATGTTAGGTAATAGATTATGTGTTCCTAATGAAGAATTCTTAAAAAATGATATAATGGGGGAAGCTCACTGTTCAGCTTATTCAATGTACCCTGGTAGCATAAAGATGTACTGAACACTTAAAGAAAATTATAAGAAAATTATTGGTGGCAAGGTATAAAGAAGGAAATAGCAGAATTTTTGGCAAAGTGTTTAGTGTGCCAATAAATTGAGGCTGAACATTAACGTCCTTTAGGGAAACTTCAACCGCTTCATATTCCCGAGTGGAAGTGGGAGCACATTACAATGGATTTTATTTTTGGTTTACCTCATACTCAAACAGGGAATAATTCTATATGGGTAGTCTTTGATAAGTTAACAAAGTTCGCTAATTATCTGCCAATAAAGATAGATTATTCATTAGATAAACTGGCAGAAATTTATGTCAGAGAGGTTGTAAAACTTTATGGTGCTCTAATTTCTATAGTATATGATAGAGATCCTAATTTACAACTAGGTTTTGGCCTAGTTTGCATCATGCTATACGTACTAAGTTAAAGTTTAGTACTGCTTTTCATCCCTAAACTGATGGGCAATCCAAACGAACTATTCAAACATTGGAGGATATGCTTGGAGCATAAGAACCTTTGATGGAATTTGCATATAATAACAACTATCTTACTAGTCTTGGAATGGCACCATATGAAGCATTACGTGGGAGAAAGTGCAGAACCACTGTGTGTTGGGATGAAGTAGGAGAAAGGAAGCTAGTAGGTCCAGATATAGTACAAATGACTACAGCTAAGATACAGTTGGTTAGGAGTTGTTTGAAGGTAGCTAAGGATAGAAAAAAGAGCTATGTAGATTTAAAATAGAAAAACATTGAGGATGTAGTTAGAGAAAAGGTCTTTCTAAAAATTTCTCCATGGAAGGGTGTTGTGCGCTTCGAAAAACATGGAAAGTTAAGTCTACGATATATTGGGTCGTATGAAATTGTAAAGAAGATTGGGCCTATCGCTTATAGATTAGCTTTACTACCATAATTGCTTAAGATTCGTAACATATTCCATGTCTCTATACTAAGAAGATATATAAGTGATCCATCCCATATCCTTCAAAGGCAACCTATAGAATTGAGAGATAACTTAAGTTATGGAGAAGCAATAGTAGAGATCATTGTCAAAGAAGAAAAGGTATTGAGGAACAAGGTGATTCCATTAGTGAAAGTCTTGTGGTGGAACCAATCTCATGAAGAAGCCACATGGGAGATGGAAGAAGATATGCGTGCTCAGTACCCTTATTTTTTCCCTCGTCTAGGTCTCTAAAATTTTGAGGACGAATTTTTCTTTTAGGATGAGAGAGCCGTAGCATGCATGTCACTACATGTGCATTTGCATTAATAAAATAAATAAATAAACATAAAATAAATAACTAATTAGAGTTAATTGTATATAAAATAAAGTTGAGGGATTATAAGTATAAATTTTTAAGACTTTACTAGAATATTTATGTGGCAATATTTACTTGTTCAAAATAAATAAATAAATAAGTGTAGATATAAATAATTGATTAGATGTAGATTTTTCTAGAATCAACATTATTGGTAACATTTAACTGGATTCAAAAAAAGATAAGATTAAAATAAGATAAGTTAAGAAAAAGGATAAGAAGAATGATTGCGGAGAGAATGGCGGTGGTTTTAGACAAAAGGGGGGTTGTCTTCCTAAAAAAAATAAAAAAATAAAAAAGATTGGTGGTGTCGTGAAGAACAGGAGGGCTTATGGTTTTTTCCTCAATTCCCACCATTAAAGTTTCATTTCCTTAAGCTTAATTATCCTCAAAACATCAAGGCTTCATTCTCTATCTCTTGTATAGTTGGTTTATATAAATTCTTTGCAAGAATAAGGATTGCTAGCACTTGGATCTTTTGTTTTAATTTCATCATTTTGGTAAATTTTTTCTTTAATTTTAAATTTATTTTTGATTATAGCATTTTAATTTCAAGTTTAGAGATTTGGGTTATTTATCATAATTTTAACTAAAGTAATTAATTTTGTTTTAAATCTCAAGCTTAAGGTTTAGTCAATAATTTTATTGAAAGAGTAAATTGAGAAATTAGTATTTTAATATTATAGAAGTAGATTTCATATTTGTTTTCTAGCTATTTATAAATACTACTGAAAACATGTTTATATATATATATATATATATATATAAATGCTTTTCTTGAAATATAATTTAGGAGTAGTATTATTGTTATTGTGATATTATTATTATTATTATTATTATTATTATTATTATTATTATTAATTGTTGAAAAAAAAGAGAGAGTAATGGGTATTTGTGTTGAGCTTTGTGTATAGCTTATAATAAAATTCATTTTTAAGCTCTCTCAAACATTTGAGAATTTTTGGGAGGCATTTATATATGCCAAAATGGTGTAGAAATTTTTATAAAATAAACCAAATTTTTCTTGCATTAACTGATATCAATAATCATATTCATAGCACTACAACAAAATGGCCCATTTGTTACAAATATAATTGTCACAAATATTATTAAATAGTCATGATATATTAATTGTGACAATAAACAATTTTCATGAAGTTGTCATGTAATATCACGTTGCAAAAAGTTTATCATAAAATGTGTCAATTAAAAATTGTTACTAGTTAAATTTTTTTATGACAATAAATTAAAGTCACAAAAAAAATTATTTGTGACAACATATATTGTAACAATTAAAATTATAATTGTCGCATAAAAATTATATTGTCACAAATACAATACTATTTTCCATGACAATATAATTTATTGTTCCAAAAAGTACATATAGTGACACTATTAATTATCACATTAATTATACTAACTAATCAAGATTACATTAGTGACAATTTTATATGTCACAAAGGATACTAATAGTGACAATATTTTATTGCCACAAATTAAAAATCATGTATTAGTATCATAAATTAATAAGCACCTCATTCTTATATATTTAATTTTATCATCACCAACATCATTTAAATTTTAACTATTTTCAATTTTCATATAATATTTATATTAAATTTTAACTTTTAATGTTTGAAAAACTTTTAATTTAATAGTTATCATAACTACCATAACAAAATAACAACATAATAGTTTTTTTAATTGGAACAATTTATAGAGAAAAGTTGGAAACAACTTTTAACTTGTAACAAAAAAAAAATCCATTATATTTATAATGGTAACAACTAAAAGTTGTCATTTGTAAACTTAAAATTTAAGTGACAATATTAAATAATATGTCTTTTACGTGACACATTAAAATTGTCCCAAAAATATTTTTTATTACATTTAAAAATATTGTCACAAAAAAATTATACTTTTAAATTTTATAATAATAATTAATTACATTATTGTGACAAATTGTCACAAAATTTTAATATATTTGTGACAATTTAATATATTTTCATATATTATTCAGTGATAAATTAATAAATTAAGTACTGTGACATGTCATAAAATTGTTGTCACTTATATAATTTTTTGTGACAATTAATTTTGTGACCATATGAATATTGTAACTAATAAATAAATTTGTAGTTGTGGCGCATATAGATTATAGTGAATTTTTTTACAAGTGGTTTTCATATATATATATATATACACTAGTAAACTTGGGAACATATGATGTTAGTTTGATTTTTGAGCTTTACACTTGAGAAATGAATTTCTATGATATTTGGATAATATTTGAACAATGATGTACACTCTGTGGAGTTGCCTATGAAATCACACCTTGAATGTTGGGTGCTTGAAATATATATTATAGCCCTTTTAAGGGTATTGTCTTTGTGCATGTATATAATGAGGATTTGCACTTTAGGTTGCGAGGTGAGACATTCAGCGCCTAGAGTTGCTAAGGATTTCTAGGTCACGACTAAGATTTTTTTGATGATTTGGTTATAAATTTCTTGGTTTTAAATTCAAGCTTAGCTTAACAGATGAATTGATGAAGTGTGATTGCTCAAAAATCTAGTTTGATGAACTTTTTCTTGTTATAGTGAGTCTATTAAGATTCTAATTATCTATAGTGTTTTGAATTGATTTATATGAATTAAATTAATAACTTGTTGTATGTTCCGCTTTGTTATACTTATATCCTCTCATTGAGTATTCATACAGTAAGCAAGTAGTAATATTTCATGGTATTTTATTTACAGTGTTTTTGGTTGTTCCATAAGTTTTAGTTCATAGTCATACTTATCCTTGTGATAGAGGATGGGGTGTGACATTTGGGAACATGTAACACATTTTTAAGAACAAGATCACCACTAGTAGAAGGAGAGAAGTAATACCAGTGTCGGCAATTGGAAGCCCTTGACCATTATTGACATGAAGTTATAATATAATTAGTGGCCCCTGTGTTCGGTACCAAACCTATTGTTGAACATCACCATATATAGGACTGTTGCGAGAACAATGATAAGATTAACCAGTAGAGGGATAATGAGCATATGGGCTAAGGATGGTGTAGTAGAGGAGTGCTAGTGAGAGTATCTTCAGCGGCACCTACCAGTAGTGTGGTTGCGCCATCCATAAATTTGACAAGCAGCATGAGGGTAGCATTGGAGATATCCAATGGTAGGAAAAGAATTCTGTGAACATTGTGGGGTGGGCAATAAGGGGGCGGAAGAGCCTTTAACAGCAACATTAGCAAAAAGAGGGTCTTGAGAGGCTCTGAGTAAGACTTCATGCGCCATAAGTTAGACATAGAGTTGATAAAATGGCACAGGTTCGGGTTTGAGGTTTAAAGATGTCATAATGTTATGAAAATCATGCCTAATGTTGTGAAAATCATGCCTAATGTTGTGATAGACTATAGCATTAAACTCCGTAGAGGTGAGTTGTCCTTCGACAGCACCAAGTTCATCAAATAAAGCTTTGGCTTTTTGTAAATATTCATAAATAGAGAGATCATTTTTCTTGAATTCCTGTAGCTCAATATGAAGTTAGAGCTATTTATTTTCTAGAATGGAGCCAAAAGCTTGAACTAATACATCCTAAACAACAAAGGATGAAGAAAGGCCGATGACATAAGCAAACATATCTTTTGTGAGAGATGACAAAATCCAAGAGAGAAGAAGCTGATCTTTTTTAAACCAAATAGCATAATCAAGATTTGGTAAGTTAACATGAGGATTTGTAGTGTAGGGAATAGTTTTTGGTGGGGCAGTAGAGGTTCCATCAATAAATCCATGTAAATCTTGATAGTTGAGAAGAGGAATAAATTGAGCCTTCCATGCTAGGTAATTTTTGTTATTTAATTTGATAGCAAAAGTGTGGGTAGAGGAAGATAAGATAGAAGGTGTTGATTGATTATATATTAGTAGTAGTAGTTTTTAAGTATATTTCAATGCATATTTTTAGAGTGTTTTAGTCATTTTTTGGTGGAATTGGTTTACTTTTACGTTTTAATTTGTTTTTGTAGTATAGATGGACAAAAAGAAGAAATCATGGAGAGGAGACATAACGATGACAGGGAACACACTTGAGTGGAAGGAGACATACTTATGAAAGGAAAAAAAGAAATGTAATGATGAAGGAGACATACTTATGGAAAGAAGACACAAATTATGAAAGAAAAAGAAAAAAATAAATAAATTTTTAATGAGAGGAAATGATATATAAAATGAGTAGAAGGTAATGAGAACAAGAAGGAAAAAAAAGGAATTTTTATCAAGGTAGTAGGACAGGAGAGCTGGAGACACATGCAGAAACACAAGGGAAAGGGCTGAAAAAGAGTTAAAAGGAGCTAGAGAAGAGCTTCATTAAAAAGTTCCTTCTTTCCTTCTTTATTTTTCTAAGTTCTTAATGTATTTCATTTTTGAGTTAAATATGATGAATATTATATTTAGTTAATTTTATTTATGTTGAGGATTGTTGAACTTATTTTAATTTAAGTAGATTTATATATTGGTTCTTCTTTTAATTTGCATTAAGCATTCATTAAGCTTAATTGCTTATGATTTGGCTATTCATAAATGAATTTTCATTAAGGTTAATTATTGAGAAATATTAATCTTAATAGAAATTTGAATGCTTATTGATTTGATTTAAGTTTAGTGATAGCTTAATTCATGTGAATTCTAATTGGTTGTGCTTTATGATTTATATACTAAACTTGATTAGATTTTAATTTAATGAGAGTTAATTGAAGTCTTTTCAATTGATAGAAATAAATTAAGTAATTTTTACTTGAGATAGATTAATTACTAACTTTGAAATTCCAAGAATTGCAATAGAAATAAGACTAATTTCTTGTAATCAGCTTAATTAAAATATAGTGATACAATCCCCAACATCATTCTATCATTTGCTTGTTAAAATTTAAATTAATTGATTTTATTATTTAGTTGCATTTTGGCTATTAAAATTTAGCAATTATAATGCACTTAAATGTTGATTCTTAAACAAGTTAAAAACATAATTATTAGTTTGATAATTATTCAATCCTTATGGGATCAACTTGTACTTATTCTATATTACTTGATGAACTTGTGTGCTTGCGAGATTCAATAAAGTTTTTTGGCGTCGTTGCCAGGGATTGAATAACTTTAACAACATAATTGATTTTGTTTTACTTGATTTAAGTTATTTTTATTTTAAATTTGGATATTTATTTATTCATTTGTTTTCTATTATTATTTATTTTATTTTAATTAATTGTTTTGGGGTTTGCATAATACTCGAAGAACAAGGACAAATCCTCTCATTTGTATTCCAGAACACACACGGTTTGAAAGAGAGAATAGGAGGCATTCTTTAAAGGCATCAAGTACCATGGTAGAACAACGGGAAGAAGAAAGAAAACTCTTGGATTTTCCCATGTCAGATCCATATGGTACACGGCGAAGTATTGCAAGGCCAACAATCAACGCCACTAATTTCAATATTAAACCAGCCTTACCTCAAATGATCCAATCAAGTGTTCAATTTTATGTCTTGTCAAATAAAGATCCTATGTTCATATCGCTAATTTTCTTGAGATATGCGACATATTCAAGTACAATGGGCTGTCGAATGATGTTATACACTTGAGGTTCTTTCCTGTTACACTGAAGGACAGGCTAAAGCATGGTTGAACTCGCAGCCACTAGCTTCAATCACTACATGGGATCTATTGGCAAACGCTTTTATAGCAAAATATTTCCCATTTTCAGAGACAACAAAAATTATCAAGGATATCACCACCTTTCAATAGTTTGAGATGGAATCCTCAAGTGATCCGTGGGAAATATTTAAAGAGTTGCTAAGGAGTTGTCCTCATCGTGGTTTCCCAAGGGATGTGCTCATAATAACTGTCTTTAGCCATTAGAGTGTCAAAACCCACCAAGGCAAGGAGGCAGAATCGAGGTAGACACAGTGACAGCCCTTCAAGCTTAGATTACTACATTGACAAAACAACTTGACAACCTCACTAATAAAAATCATTTAGCTCCTTCAGGTGAAAGTTTTAATTTATTGGGCTACTCTAATAATGAATTTGGTGTTTTTGATGTAGGTATGGTGAGAGATGGATACCAAGAGCAAGTTAATTTTGTTAGCAATCAATTTCAAGGGAGGCAAACCAATAATCCCTACTCCAACACTTATAATCGAGGATGGAAAAATCACCCAAATTTTTTGTGGAGTAATAACAACAATGTTGTTACACCAAACTTCCCCCACAATAATAACAACTTGCAAAGACAACAAGCACCACAAGGATTTCAGCACCCACCACAATATAGGATGGCATCTATGGAAAACAAACTAGATAAATGTTTAGATGCCATCACAAATAAGTTGTCTAGCCATGAGGAGAACCAAAAGAGAATGGAGGCAAAGTTCGATCATATTACAAAGAATCAATCCTCTTCAATTCACAACATCGAGGTGCAACTTGGACAACTTGCTAATGCCATAGGAACCAGAGCACAAGGAAATCTTCCAAGTACTATAGAGTCAAATCCCAAGGAATTGAAAGCTATCACTTTAAGGAGTGGCAAGGAAGTGAAAACACAGGCTGAAATATCCAAGGAGGATGAGAAGAAAGATGAGGAGTAGTATGTCATGGTAAAAGATAAGGCAAAAGAGGACAACAAAATAGAGCAAAAGGAGATTCCCAAATCTACACCATCGTGTTTTGTGCCCAAACTACCTTTCCCTCAAAGGTTAAAGAAACAGAAGGACAAGGAGCAATTTTTCAAATTTTTGGAAAATTTTAAGATGTTGCAGATTAATAGTCCTCTTACTGAAGCACTTGTACAAATGCTGAACTATGCCAAGTTTTTAAAAGATTTGATTACAAAGAAATGTAGATGGGATGATAATGAGAAAGTACCCTTAACAGAGACATGTAGTTCGATTATCTCAAGAAAAATTACTGCTAAGTTGAAGGATCCAGGGAGTTTTACTATTCCTTGTATTGTTGGTACTAGTGAATTTCCTAGGATTGGCAGATATGAAGCCCTCTAACATGTCAGTACAACTGGCAGATTACTCAATTAAGAAGCCATATGGTGTGATTGAAGACGTGTTGGTAAAGGTAGACAAGTTTATATTTCCTATTGACTTTGTTGTTTTAGATTTTGAGGCAGATAAAACTCGTCCTTTAATTTTTGGTAGACCTTTCTTAAACATTGGTAAAGCTTTAATTTATGTGCATGAGGGTAAGTTAACTCTAAGGGTAGGAGATGAGAAATGTTTGTTACAGCTTAATGAGTTGGATGAGTTTTGATTTCAAGCATAGAGAGCACCAAGCTTTTCAAAGAGAAAACAAAACGATGGCGCGATGCTCATATTCTCAAGAAAGAATTCAAAGTTGGTGATCTTGTTCTTTTATTCAATTTTAGACTAAAGTTGTTTCCAGGTAAATTGAGATTGAGGTGGAGTGGTCCATTCAAGGTGCAACAAGTCTTCTCTCATTGTGCACTTGAACTCATCAATTCTAAAGGAGAGTGTTTTTGAGTAAATGGACAGAGGTGCAAAGTATATCAAGGAGGACTTATGCCTAATGAGAAGGAAACTTTTTTCCTTCATCAACCTCAGTGAACAATTCTGGTTTTGGTCATGCTATGAACCTAAAAATTAGCATTTTATTTCATTTCATTATTTTATTTTATTTTATTTTTGTTTATTTTCTTTGTGTGATGTGTTTTTATGATGTCTTGGAATTCTTAATAAGTTTAATAAGTGTGTTTGTGTTTTCTTTCAGCTTTGATAGGAAAATAATCAATTAAACTTTGTTTATGCAAGACCAAAATTTGGCCACAATACCAGCTCCGCTACTATCACATCTGTGCCAAATTCTCAAGCTCTTTTAGCACATTATCACCATAAAAGTCCAGCTGCTATCGTAGCAGTTTTTTTAAAACTTAAAAAAAAGAGTGAAACAGCCCAATCTCTTCCTTTTCTCATTATTCATGTTCTCTTTCCCAATTTCCTTTTCTTTTCCTTTTAAATCCCTAATTTCTTCAATTTGCCCTTTAAACACTTTTCAATTTCTTTTTAATTTCGTTCTTCACTTTGCATTACCCATTCACCATTTCATTTTCTCACCACAGTTTCTTTCATTGTCATTTTACTTTCTCTCCGTCATAATGCCAAGAACAAAAAATGCAGCAAAGAGATCTAGGAGTTCCATGGAAGCCACAAGCAATAGGAAGAATATAATTGACGATGAAGAGGTAATTGACCTTGCCCAAGAGTATAGTGCTCCAAGTCCCATTAAAACTCTTGAAGAGGGTAAAAGGTATGCAATTCTTGCCGCAAGAAAAATTTCCACTTGCAAATATTTTAAGAATGATATTTTGAGTAAATTGGGCATTAAGGATGATATATATAGATTATGTAGTAGATTAGGGTGGTCTAAATTTATTTTTACACCATTCGACACCTATAAAGAAGTCACACTTGAGTTCTTTAACACTTTGCATTTGATTAAAGAGAATGACAAGCATTTGGATTTTAGATAGTTTGGTAAATATTATCATGTCAATTATGAAATCATGCATCAAGTGTTTGGTTTTCCTAAGAATGGCATTTATCATCGCCCTAAAGCTTATTATCTTAAAGCTTTTTAGCATTAAATTTTTGGGGAGGATGATTTTAAGGGTGCACATATTACACCTAATGGGTTAATTACCGATCACCGATATTTAATTATTCACAAATTTATGTGCTATGCAATTTTTAGGAAAACTGTAGGAAGTAAAATGCCAACCCCAGAGTTATTCATATTGTGGTGCATGCATTCCAAAACTGAAATCTTTACCATATATTTTATATTTCATAGTTTGTGGAATATTGTGAAATCATCTCATGCCGCCATTTCTATAGGTCATATTGTCACCTATCTTGCTCTGCATTTTGGTGCTTTCAATCCATCTACTACTAACATGTTCCTTGTAGAAGCGGGCACATTGCACCATTATCTTCTTTTTCTTATTGAGACCATTGTAGGTCAAGATAAGTTGTGAGCACCTGATACTCGTAAATGCTATCATTTATGACACACAATACAAAATTGAGCACCAATTCCCATTCCGGAGGAAAACACCCATGAAGATGAAGATCATTCTACTGAAAATGAGAACAGTGGTTAGCAAAGAGTCTTGGCAAAGTTAGAGGCCATGGAAAAGAAAATGGATGATAAGTTAGAAGCAAAGGTGAAGAAAATGGATTATCAACATGATGATATAGATTATCAGCTTGATTTTTTGGGAAAAGAGATACACTATCACAATTTCAAGCTTCTGAACTACATTGAATTGTCGGGGCTACAAGTGCCTTCGTCAACACCTCCTTCTTCACCACAATCACCATCTTAGGGGGGTTTTTCATTCTCTTTATTTAGTTATTTCTTTAGTTTTCTTTTTAATGTTTAATTATTTTGTGTCTCACATTCACGTTTCACATTGAGGGCAATGTGAAATTTAAGTGTGGGGGGGGTGCACGTTGCATATTGGAAATTCATGTGTTTTATTTTGCATTTGATGAGTTTTATTTTATTTTAATTTATTTCAATTTATTTTATTGTGTTTTATTGCATTATATTCATGCATAGGGTAGAAATATAATCAATTCTCCCCACAACTTTGATGCTTGCAACTTATCATTTTTATGAGATTGGCAAATTGGTTTAGTTTTCTTGATGAATTGATTTAATGTTTGATTTG
>CATIWM010208325.1:0-13235 GCA_949671775.1 Mallotus repandus | reverse complement strand
CAGCGTTGTTGATCTTTGAAAAGTCTTCTGTGACGTTCATCGCCTCAAAATATTGATCAAGGCCAAATAAGAAGTTTTCCACCATTGTGGCATTACGCGTGCCATTGTACATGGCAGGTTTAGGGACTTTTAGACCATGAGCGGCAGCGAAACTAGAGGTAGTAGTAGTGTTTATCGAGGGTGGACTTCCTCGACGAAGGGTATCCACTTCCTTACAAAGTTCCTTCACCTCGTCTTGAAGGGAGCGTAGTTCTCCCCTAAAGGCATTGCCAAGCTCTTCAATCATAGCCTTGGCGGCCCTAATGATCTCTGCATTCTCGTGGATAAGATTATCCATTTGATCGCTGAGCTCTCCCACTGTCGAGGTTACATTGGACACGTCCCTTTCAAGACCAGCAACTCGGGACTCCATAGGCTCACATGTGGGAGCCTTGGATTTACCTCGCTTAGTCTGTGAGCGTTGCTCCTCACGCCCACGATTTTGCTCAGTGCGTTGTTCCTCCATCGAAGTAGTAGCAACAACTCCTTCCTCGCTTACCATGCTCAATACACTCGATCAGCGGTACCTAGGATGAAACCGTTGCTCTGATACCACCTGTCACGAACTTAAGCTGAGAGGTTAGCTAAGTCGCATGACACTTAGTCACACTTGCGAGAGAAGTTGAACTAAGTAAGCCTAGATGTGAATTAGAGTAGAATTTAGGTGAGCAAAGTAGGCAACAAAGGACTAGGACGTATGTAGAGTAGAGTTGAGAGCACTTGAGTTTGTAAATGTGTGAGCTCTATTAGTTTTTCCAACAACCTTTACAATTGAGAGGGGTGGCCTTTATATAGGTTTTCAACCTCTTTAATGTGTGACTACAATTAATTCTTCTAGGCATTTCTACAAATATCATATGTACAAGAAAGTATAGGAACATTCTAGACTATTAGAGAAGCCTCTTCCCTGGGCAGCAAGCATGGAAAGCTTCTAGAGAGCCAAGCTTCCTTGCTCCTTGGTGGGAAGTTTCCGGAGGTATCTTGGCATGGCTGACAGCACACAGCCTTTAGTCATTTTTCTACAAGTCTCTAGCACCTTTTAGAGTCTTCCCTTGCATACATAGGCACACAGCCCACTCATGTCATGCCTTAGCTAAAATTGGGCCTGCCTAGCTTGTCAAAATGAGGCGGGCTGTAACACTAAGCTGCTAATATCATTTCAGGACATAATTATTATTAAAAAAAAAAAATGTCAATGCTGGTTTGCTTGGAAGAGTAGAGGTTTTCGAATGGTTACGTGCCTTTGAATTTGATCAAGAAAAAAGAATTTTAGTGGTATGGCATGACAAAATATTCTTATAAAAAATTGTTACTGTTAATTGTTAATTGTTAGTATGTAAAAAATGTTACATACAGACACAACAAATAGATTATTATATGTCTAGGAAGATCTAAAAAATGGGGACCTCTCCTCCATGAAATAAAGCAGTCTGCCACTCCAGCTGCACCCTAGAGTTACGTAATGATAGCAAGGGTTTGGCAGATGCAGCGAGACAACTCAAGCTGCCCCTGTATTTCTTTCAAGAAATTGTTAAAGAATCGATGGATATATGTTAGTGGGATTACAACATTAATCGTAACTCGTAATGCAAACCACGATCATATATAATACTTTCATAGCTTTCAGTGCACAAAGTGTTTGCACCAAAGCCCTTTTCAGAGGCATGAATTGGAGAAATGATAATAAAAATAAAATTCATGATTGATTCTTGTGCAAACCAATGCTCAAAATACGGTTCCTCGCATTTGCTCTGCATTCCATCAACTAATTGCATATTAATTATAATTCCTTGTCTATGTTCTGCCTACAATATGGTTCTAACCGGAAACGTTTATATTAAAGTTTCAATTGGAATTGTAATAAAAACTTAAAAAATCTTGGACGTAATTCTAATACCGCTAATCATGGTTTAGGGCTAAAAACAAATTTTCATAATTAATTTTAGAGATAACTAACATAATTTATTCACATCTAATATTATAAAACATATAAGGCATTTTTCTCATATCACATCAACCATTAAAGCTTTAAATTTAAATTTTATATAAAAAAATTTTTACCTACACCCTCCAAAATAGTCAAAACTCTTATAGCTATAAAAAACATATTAATTTCATTTATAAAAAATTAAAAAAAAAACTACCTAAAAAAGCAGACGATATTGTTGATATGTATATTTTAAAATTATAGATCTAATTAAAACATTAAAAAAATGCAATATCTGTACAACCCATTTTTTCATCAGCTCTGTAAACGTAAACAGAAAAAAGTAAGATGTGCCACATATCTAATAATCTAGACATTCTCAACACTCAAAATTTCAAACATGTTGACACATTAATTAAGGAGCATGGAAATTAAGCGTATATGCTTCATGGAGTAAACAATTTGAGTTAACAGTTAGAACAATTTAACTATATAATTAACATGGTCGTATGTAGGTTCTAGAGACAACGTATGAACTAATAAGATTCCATTAGAAAACATATTTTCTCTTGTGCTTACCAGCTCATGCCATCTTCTCCAAGGATGTAGTGATCCTAGGAGTCAAGGGAACAAGTAGACACCTTAGAAAAGCACCTTAATTCAAAGAATCTTGATAATGGATAAAAATATTGCAATTACATACATAGATTCAAAGGGGAAATGAGAAAATTGACTTGTTTGTAAGTTGCTTATTAGGCAATCATTATATACTTAAGTCTATGCAGTGTTGCAGTTCAACAAGCACAAGAAAGACATGGAAAGAAGGAAAAAAAAGTCATTGGTTTAAAAGGCACCCGGCAAAAAGAAGAAAAAAAATTAATAATATACATCAATCAATATGTTCACTACTGCATGTATTAGTGAAATGCATGATATCATGTTAATTTGAATCAGGAATTGCATTATAAATTACCCCAAAAAAAAAATCATTGTAATTGATAAGTTCAGACATCTCTACTGAACAAAGAATTAAACTGATACTATTAAATTCAGTCATTTGATCAATAAACTGTGTATAACAAACAAAAAAAAAAAGTTTCAATATCATCATTTAGATTAAATTTGCAGAAGAATCCTTGATTGCAAATGCTTAAAAAGAGTCGTTAACCGATAGCTAAGCCTCATTATAGCAATTTAGCATGCATAGACAGATAAAAGCAATAAAACGCCTGGATACTTTTAGGGTTTTCAAACAAGAAATGTACAAGATCAGAAATGACAGAATAATTCAGAGTTATGTGAAGCCCTAATTGAACATGAACCAAATAGTGCATGATTGACATTTCTTTCACAAATATATATATATATATATATATGCTGCACACACATACATATGTATAAGCAAGGAAGTAGAAGCATATGGCTATGTAGCTCAAACTGTTCATAAATATTTATTAGATGTTCTCAAAGAACAATATTTATTATCATACACATACACATATATATAGTGAAAATCCAGATCTCTTGATCACCTCCTGCCACACTTGCACCGATACAGTCTTTAAACAAAACAGCACACAGAAAAGCCATACAAATAATAAATCATCATGATGTGTAGAATTCAATAAGGAAAAAGTGAGCTACTGGAGATAGGGAAATCTCATGATTTTTTCTTACAAAACAAAACACACATACCGAAACAAATCGAGTTATAGTATTCATGCCGTCTTCGAGCTAACTTCGATCACCTTTGAGCACACTTCATTCTTGATTATTGGATACACAAAAATCGAAGAAACCCATATATATATATATATATATATATATATATGAAGATTGGAAAAGCTTGAAAACTTATATATAGATATAGAAATATGCTTGATCTAGCAAACAATCGGACCGTGATGCTTCGATTCCCCAAAAGAGAGAGAGAATAAGATCAGACAAGAGAAGATACTCATCAAATTATTTCCAAGAACAAAGAAAACCCTTTTCTTTTTTTCTCATGATTATTATGCTGTAGTTGGAAGAAGAGTAAAAAAAGAGGAGTAGGGTTTTTTCTTCTTGAGAGAAGACATCTTCGTCAATACCTTCTAACTTGGCTAGTCTCCTCCTTCTTTCTTTTTCTTGTTCTAATTCTTGGCGAGGCAGATGATGGATGAGGTTGTTTTGGTGCGGTTGGTAGACAGTAAAAGAAGAGGAAGAAGAAGAAGAAGAGATGATTATGATGATGAAAGTGCGGGCTTAATGATGAGAGGACGAGGGTAGAAGACATGATGATTGCTGCAGGTTGTGTGTTTTTCTTTTTATTTCTCTCCTTTTTTTTTCCCTTTTGGTTGTGTTGAATAGAGCGAATTAAAATCCAAAGATTTACGTGCCCTTTCCGAGAAAGGATTGATGGGTTTTTCCTTTTTCCCTTCTTTCACATGGAGATAATTATCATCATCAACCCACTAATTACTCCCTCTTATCAAGAGCTCTCTTTCCTTCTATTACTACATAGAAGCCTGCACTGTGTATATATATATAACAGAGAAAGAAAAAAAGAGGAAGACGTAGGAAGCTTATTGAATCTGATAGAAACTTTGAACCTCTTAACCTTTTTTCTTTCTTTTTCTTTGTTTTCTAAAGAAGAAAAAAATGATGGATTTTTTTTTGTACTTGCAATAGGAAAATATATATAAAGGCAGATAATGGATTAAATAAACACCAAGGACTTTTTTTTTCTTTTTTTAACTAAAATTTTAAAAAAGTCCCATCATTTTAACCTTTTGAGTTTTTCACCATTTCTTAAAAAATTTTTTACATTCATTCATTTCTTAATTTTTTTACATTCATTTACCGTTAGAATTTTACATAATTAGCATCAAAATGGTGAAATTTTGAATTTAAATTTCGGAACAATTGGAATTATGACTATTAAATATAAAAAACATCAAATTAAAAAACTAGTAAAATTTGGAGTTTGAGCTCTCAAAATTATACTAGTAAATATGACAAATTTTTAAAAAAATATACGATAAATTTTTTAAATACAAAAGAAAATATAGCTGAGACAACTTCTTCATTTATATAATTTTGCAAGCAGACAATGCTGAACTTGTCATATGGACATTATTACCCTTCATTTCCAAGTTCTAGCTACCTTAAAATTAGTTGCAGGCAATGAGAAGTAAGAGTTAGATTATGCTTACAGATTCTTTCAATTATACAGGGTTGCCTCCAAACTAAGAAACTAAACTAATTATTATGTTTTTGAATAAAAATGTATAGATTTGACTAATTGAATCATCCTCAGTCTAACATATTAATTCAATATATATTTAGTATAATGGTGACCCTCGTAAATGAAATTAAAATGAAAAATCTATATCTTCGATCACAAAAGTTTCATTACAAGAAGCTCTTAAGATAATTGAATTAATGTTCCACTAAAAAAAGATTTTTAAATGTAATTTGTTTACAATTTCAAACCTACACTGTTTTCTGGTTCATAAAATATGAAAATAATATATGATAATTTTTTTGTCTCAATTATCGATATTTAAATCTCACTAAATTTTAATTAATTTAATTTAGTCCAAACATAATCATAATTAATTATGATAAATATTAAAAAAATTCATTGATTTGTAGCACTTCTATTGGTCAAATCCAACTAATTTGACACTATCATATAAACTGCGATTCACATTAAAAATAATAAAATCACTTCCAACATTTATCATCAAACTAATTTTATTGAAGTGGTATAATTTTGTATGTGATATTTTTTTTTAAAAAAAAAAGAGAGAAAAGATGTGGCAATTTAATACGACTATATTTATAAGGTCCAATTTAAACTAAACATGTGGCAAGGTGATCCCTTGTAGTCAAATTCTAATTAGGTGTAAATTGTCCGGTTCAGGTTGTCAGAGAACGCTAGATGTCTTAAATACAATCCCTTCATCCTCTGACCATCAAGTCAAATCCACCAGAGCTGTGTTTCATTTATTATCCAAATCATCATGCATTTATGCTTAAGTTCAGTCAATCAACCATATATAAATGTCTTGAAATCAATAATTTTATCATGTTATATATATTTCTTCAAGTTTTTGTTAATTATAAGATCTACATGATATAAAAACCATATGATCTTTTCCTTTCACTTCTTTTATTAAAAAATTAATTTAATGATTAGCCTTTTTTGGAGAGTATCATAAATAGTAGTCAAATTTTATTAATTTTAAATTATAAAATTAATCTTATAGTCTTATTCTAATAAAAAAAAATTAATTAAAATTCAGTAAATTTTGAATATAAATAATTTAGATAAAAATAAAAAAAAATTATATCTTCTATCATGTAATTTCTCGGTTGCATTTAAATTATTTTGCCTCACTTTTGATTTTAAAAGGAGAAAGCAGGTATCAATTATTCAACAAATTAAATTTGCATTTTGTTCATCATGTTCAGATTGCAAATGGAAGGGAACTATCCATTAGAGGCTTGAATTCATTGCTAAACAAAATGTACAATTTAAGCAAGAAAAAAAAAAGGCATAATTATTACTTGCATTAACATAATCAAATAGAAATCTTCGTTTGTTAAACTATAACTAATATACAGAATCAACAACAGCAATATAAGATTTTAAGCAGTAGCAGTACTGCAGTACTCGATCTACACTTCACTTTAGAAAGCAAAATGTAATTTTCATGTTAGCTCCCTCCATAATTGTAGCATTGATCATGATGATGACATGACATCATGACATATGCAATGACGATTGGATTAAACCAAAGTCTAATAATCCCACCAATTAATAAATTATTTTTTGGTCTGAAATGAGAAATTCTCTCGGAGGAAAAGTACAATAAAAATACAACTGATATACACCAATACTCGCTAATACAGACTGCTATATAAAATTTTCAAACCAATAATGCATCTAGCAGTACAAAGATCATATCAATTTGAATTACTAATATACTGTCATAAGAGCACCGTACAACCCCTTGATGATAAAAGTGTTGAACTTAACTCTCCGCTAGTAAAATGCCATATGTATAATACTTAGCTATACAACTGTAAATCAAACTATATGATGGGAAGAGATGAGTTTATGCCAGCAAATAAACAACTAAATTCTTAAGATTCTTCTAATTTCACAACCTCAAAAAAACAAAAAAAAAACACCAAACTCCAAGTAGATCTAAAATATAGAGGAGGTATATCATCAAAACTAAAAGTGAATTTTTTTCTTTCGTTGTGTAATGGGCGGCCATTGTGGCATATCACTGTCCTCTCTCTCTCTCATATATATATAGACATATCTGTTGAGCATCCATTTTTACAGGTATCCTGTAGCTAGAATAAATTGACTTTTCATGTCCTTGATTTCGTCTCTCACGCAAAGACATCATGATTTATTGGCAGCATTGGATACCATAGATCCATTATGTTCAGTTTTTATGAGATTTTTCTAGCTAATTAATTAGTTGTTACATATGTAAAAAAGGGTTCTCACCTGTGATTAATCTTCATATATGCATATACATAACCGTTGATTATTGTTTAAAAAAATTAATTATTGTTCAAATAATATTCTACAAAAATAAATTTATTTTATTTCAATTTTTCAGTATTCTATAACCATTATAGTTTGAATTAATCCATATTGAGTTGAATGAACTCATAAAAAATATAAAATTATTTTAATGTTTATGTTTAATATACAAAACAAATATAATTTTAATAAATGCATAAATTCATCTTTAAAAATTTATTTTATGAAATAAAAAAAATTAAAAGTCAGTATTTAGTAAACTTGTTTGGTAGTAATGGGAAAAAAAAATCTCTCCCACTAACTTTATCTTTGACCACAGTGATATATAAAGTTACCACTTTTGTTGGACTTATCTTTTGAAGTTTTTTTTTTCTTCCTTTGGGATTTTTTAGGGTTAGCCTATTGCTAATGATGATAAAGAGTTGTCATATAGGGCCAATTACAAGGAATTAAACTTCACCACCAAGATGTCATTTCAAAAGTTTTTTTTTTTTTTTTGATGAAAATGAGCATTAAAAAACAAAACAGGCTTCTTCTTTTCAGCTTAGCCCTCCTTATATGCACCTTTGGAGGAAATGCGAATGTAGTTTGCATGCTAGGAAACTGAATCGATAGTGGACAGAAAAAATATATATATATATTGTTTACTACTTTTTAAAGATCACAAAGTGCTTTTCTTTTTCAATTTGGCCCACAAGATTGGAGCAGTAATTAAGTACAATGTTTTTCTCAATTGTGAAGAACCCTTTTTGCTTCTGCTGCTGTAAAGTTAGAATAAGAGATGGGGAGTTGAGGAAAGGAAGTGGAGACTCAATTTTTGACTATATAAATTGCTTATAGGAGCGTTGTTAGACCAAAATCTCACAAGTAGTTTCGTATTTACTAGTATGATATATTGTGAACATTTTTAATAATATTAGAGATCTGCTTAATTTTTTGAATTTTTGAGGTTTTCTTCCTATAATAAGGGCCATTTTTTTTTTTATAAAAATGTAAAAAATGTTTATGCACTACATTTTGGCAGACCTAGTTGATTTAGTTGCTAAATGCCTAATCTTTTTTTGTCCTGTAAATTGCTTGGATATGAAATAAAGTCAGCTTATGCAATCATTTTTTTTCTGAAATTGCAGGAGAGCACCCAAGCAAAGCATAAACTCAAGAGATGGGCCAAAATATACGAGAATATGGACAAGTTCAAGGATGATTCACTCTTTAAGTAAAAAAAAAAAAAGACAAAGTGTTTCTCCATTCTTTTTGCAGTTAACTAATCCTAAGTAACAACGAAGTAAAGGCCAAGAATTTAAAAAGAAGAAAAAAATATGTCAACCCATTTACTTAATTTTAATGATTATGATTCCAATTTTAGGGGCAACAAAGAAAGTCATAATCTTTGGTATCAAATTATTTCGTTTGCTTATTGGGTAGCAATATAGTGACCCCAGCTGCCATTCACCTGCCTTGGGGCTCCATTTCGTATACATTAACTTCAACATCAAGTACCTCCTCATCCACAGCTTTATTGCAATATATTGCTAGTCAAAATCTACCTTCTCATGTAAAAAAACTTTTCCCGAAATGATATATATATATATATTTGTGACTTTTTAAAATGTTAATGAATTAATTTTTACGATTTCCTTTTTTTTTTAATTGAAGAAGGAAAGTAAAGGATCAACTCTTAATGTATGTACATTTTAAAAGAAAGTAAACCACTAAATTATTCAATTTTAATAACTTTTAATTTAAATGTCAAATATAAAATTTTTATTCTTTAGTTACTATATTATTGAAGAAAAGTTCTTTATGAGTAATTTAAATGATAAAAAAATGCAGACATTCTATTGAGGAAAATGAAGTTCAAACCCTTTACCATCTTTCTCTCTTATAGTGTTGAAAATTAACTATCTGTTTAAAAAAAAATATTGGAGAGGTGGGCCTAAGTTAATAAAATGTGGAGGAATTTACGGTGTGATTAGAATGCTGAGTAAAGCTTGGAAAAATTAACAACCTTAATGCAAGTCAAACAACCAAGGTGACTTTTGCACCTCTCCTTCCTATTACACTAGTGTTTGTGTATTTGGGGATGTTTAGTTCATATGATTTAGATAGCTGATAAAAAATTTTTCTCATTCATTTGGTGAGGTTCTTAAATTAGCCGTTAATAACTATTTTTATCCAAAACAACTATAAATTTGATAGTTTTTCTTTTGTAATTTTTTTTTCATGAGCTGGTAGTTAATTTAAAATTATTTTGTATTTAGACTATATTACCTTTCTTAAAAATAATTAATAATAACTAGTTTTTTTTCAAATTAAATTCATATAAGTGATTTTTTATAATTCATAATTGAAATTATAGACAGCAATTAAATAATTATAATATTAATATCAATAATATTTTTAAAAATTTATATTAATAAGATTTACATTTTAAAGCTAATTTTCGAACAGTTTCTATTAATAATTTTAATAATAAATAAATTAAAGATGATAGATTATTATTTACTACTATATACTTTTTAAAATAATTTACATAATAAAAAAATTTATTAGAGATGTATCAAATTATATTTAAGAATAATGTATATGCTTAACAGTTATTTGACATACTAACAATAACAACTAACAAAATTTTACCAAATGATTTATATTTATCAGCAACTAGCTATCAGTTATCAATTAACCGTAACAGCTATCAGCTGATATAAACAGCTGGACTAAATAGGCTTTTCATTTACAAAACTAACTATAATTGAACATCTTAAGTTACTAAGAACACCAATTATCTCTTTAATTTTTAAACTAACTATTAAATATCTTAATTTACCAAGAATAATATTTATCAACATCTTTAATATTATTAGAGGTGAATAAATAAAATTTTATAAATTAAAATTAAATTATTAAAATATTTTAATTAGTTAAAAATATTTAAAAATTATATTTTTAATAAATTAATATATTAAATGTTTAATTATATAAATTTAAACATAATCTGATAAAATATATTAAATTCTAAAAAAAATTGCAGATATATTAACACTGGTAGTTAGTTGCTCATGAAAAATTTTGAGAAAATATCATTTCAGGGCCCAGTCAACACCACTTATATCGTTTGTGGTTAGGTGTATTTTTTTTTAATTTTTATTTTTTTCTTTTCATTTTTGTTTTTGATGTGGTCTATTTTTGAAAGTTTAGATCCAATATCAACGATTTTTGTGTTTTTGTGTTTTCATCCTTTTTTTTATAATTTTTTAAAGGCATATTTAATTTAAGTTGATTTTATGTATTTATTTGATTTATATATTTTAAATAATTTAATTTTATATTTTAAATAGTAATTTTTTTAATTTTGAAACTTACTATTATTTAGAATATAAAAATTAAGCTAATTAAACAAAAAATTATCCATAGTCTTCAATAATTATTTAGAGTTTAAAAATTAAACTAATTAAAGTAAAAATTACCCATAAGATTCAATAATTATTTTTTTCAGTAAAAATAGCAAAAAATTATGAAATATATCAAATAAATTATTATTTTTATTATTGATAATAATAAAAGTAATCATTATATTTATGGTCTTAATTTTATTATTAATGATGAAAAAATTGAAAAAAATAACAAACAACAATAAAAATAAACAAAAATCAACAACTATAATTTTTTGTTGCTTTGTTGATTTTTGTTATTTCGGTTGTTGCTTTCACTTGTTTTTTGTTATTTGTCTTTGTTTATATGTGTTGATTTTTTTAAAAATAAAAAATATAACAATAAAAATTATAAAAAATATAAAAAAAATTATTATTTTTATCATTACCAATAATAAAAGTAAAAATTTTATTTATGGCCTTAATTTTGTCATTAATAATGAAAAAATAATTTAAAAAATAAATAAAAATAAACAACAATAAAAAAAAATTAACAACAATTAACATTATAAATTTTTGTTGATTTTTGTTGTATCAGTTATTGTTTTTATTTTTTTATTTTGGTTTGTTGAATTTTTTTTATTTTTTCAACTTTTTTTAATTGATAATACAAATACATTATAAGAATTGTAAACTTGTTACATATTAGTGATCAATAAATATCAAATATTTTTTTTAAAAAAGAAGTTGTTAGAGATTTTAATAAATAAATTAAATATATACAAGAAGAAAATTTTATTAATTTATTATTGTTACAACAATTAAAAATATTTATTATTTAATTCAACAATAATTGATGATGTTTAGCACTCAATTAAAATCTTAAAATCTGTCACTTACCATTAACAATAGCCAACGTCACTTTTCCATGTGATTAGCAATATTGCCCTGCTCAGAATTAGTCCTAGCGTCTCTTTTTTATTCTTTACTTTACAAACTGTTTGTTATATATTCAAATGTACATCTTGTACAAGACTTCACGGAATGAGAATTATTATTTTCTTTTACTTCATATTTCATAATTATTTATTTGAAAAAAAAGATTAAAAAAAAAAAATATTGAGAAAAAAATGTTGAGAATAAAATGAAAATAGTACCTTAAAAATAAAAAAAAACGTTGAGCAAAAAAAGTTGAGGAAAAAAAGATGAAGACATTAAAATAAAAATGTTGAGGAAAAAAGGATAAATATAGTACTATAAAAATAGAAAAAAATGTTTAGCAAAAAAATGTCGATGAAAACAGTAAAAAAAATATTGAGAAAAAAATAGGTGAAGATAGTAAAAACATAATGAGTAAAAAATAAATGAAAACAGTATAAAGCAAAATAATTGTTAAAAAAAAGAAAATAAATAAAATATTAAAAAAATATAAAGTAAATAAAAATTGAAAAAATCAGTAAAAAAGAAAAAAAAAATGCTGGAAAAAAAAAACAACCCTAATGGTAAGGGAAGTAGGTTATATTTGAACGAAAAAAATTTTAAAAAATATTGTTGAAAATTTTTCAAGTCAACAACATTTTTGAAAGTTTTTTTTTTTAATTTTTGATACATTTATGTAAAGATCCCCAAATTTAACCATTAATTAAGCTCAGCCCAAAAATAATGAAATCAAAATGGCTGTTTTGAGATGATTAATTATGAACAAAGTGCCGAAAAATTATGGAGTGGTACTTATACGTTAAAGAAACGGAGAAAGTGAAAGATGCAGTGGAAGGCTGTTATTCATATAACGATACTGGGAGAAATAAGGAGAAGTGAATACTAAAGTGCTAGGCATGACTAAAAATGTTGAAGAAAACCGTTGTTGCTCATCTATAAATTTCAGTAGCGAGGGAAAGGAGACATACACATCACGATCATAAATATCATAAAAAAGAGACATCAGCATCAAAAACAAAACAACACACAAAACACTTGGAAAATATATAGTTCTGAAATTGTTTAACCTTTCATGTTCAATTCTACTATCGTTTCAAAACTTTTGTAGCTCTCTTAAGCATTTTCGTCATTTGTGAACATTTTCAACTTCAACTTTATCGGTTCATTACTTCAATTTCAGCATTTAGTCTTTAGCTTTTCAGGAATCCATATGCTTCTTGTTTATAGTTAAAAATCAAGCCTTTTAGTTCCAACGTTTTCATTTTGCTCATTGATTTGCATTCAAAGTACACAGCTCTTTTCTTGGTTATTTTCGTTACAATTTCAACGTTCAGCTCAAAGAAACTTGTTTAGCTTATTAATTTTTATTCTGGCATAATTGGTGAGCTAAGGAAATTATAGTAAAGAA
>CATIWM010208319.1:0-14840 GCA_949671775.1 Mallotus repandus | reverse complement strand
ATAATACAATATCCTTCTCCAATATCATGTTTGAATCTTGATTCCAAATATTAATTTGGTCTTGGATACAACCATATGTCTCACACTGAAAAGAAAAATACACAAAATATAAGAACAATATATATATATATATATATTTTTTTTAAAAAAATAAATAACAGTAATATAAAAATAACTAAATTTTAATAAAAAATATTATAAAAATACATAAATTAACCACACATAATACTACTATTTTACACATAATCATCAATTAATTTTATTATTTAAATAATTAATTAGCAATCATAATTTAAAGTATTGTAGAGAATTTTTTTAAAAAAGAGAAATACTAAAACTAAAAATTGTTGAAAAGCTAATGTATAAACACTCAAAAAAGAAAATAGTAATATTAACAATATTTTAAAAAATTAATTTATTGTGACAAATTTCATTAAAAGTTTAATTAATGTAACTAAATTTTATTTAATTAATTTTTATTATCTAATGATTAATTGTAGTTCTAAAAAAATAGTATATTAATTTTTTTTAAAAAAAATAAGTACTAAGATTAAGAATATTAAAAAAAATACTAAAAAAGTGATATATAAAAGCGATAATTGTTATTATATGCAAATTCAATCAACGGTAAGTGCAAATTCCATTGATTGCCAAAGTCTATTACACACATCCGCAACATATCTTCTGGTCCGTTATGATTGATCATCAGTTTGAGGATGAAATGTCACGCTGAAGTCAAGTCTCGTGCCCAACACTTTATGCAATTCTTGCCAAAATACTGAAGTAAAGGTAGCTCCTCTATCAAACACTATACTTTCTGGCATTCCATGCAAGCAAACAATTCAGTTGATGTACAACCTAGCCAGCTTGTCTGTAGTATAAGTCTTCTTAATTGGCAAGAAGTGGGCTAACTTGGTTAACCTGTCAACTACCACTCATATGGCATCATAACCTCAAGTGGTATGAGGTAATCCAATCACGAAATCCATAGCAATCATATCCTATTTCCATTATGGGATAGGCAATTGTTGCAACAATCCCGAGGGCCTCTAACATTTCAATTTCTATTGCTGACAAGTGAGACACTTGAATATAAATTCTGCAATATCTCTTTTCATCCCATTTCATCAGTACATATCTTTCAAATCATGATACATTTTGGTAGGACTAGATGAACTCTGTAAGTAGAAAAATTAGCTTCTTCCATAATCTCTTTCCTCAAGTCATCCACATCCAGTACACACAACCTAATATTCAAACGCAACACACTCTCATTATCAATAACAAACTCTCGGGATTTACCCTGTTGCACCTCTGACATTATTCTTTACAACCATGGGTCCCTTCTTTGAGCTACTTTCACTCTATCCAAGTACACTGATCGTACTCTGAATTGAGCCAAAAGACACTTCTTGGTTACCTTCCATTACAACCCCTGATCAATTAGTTCATGTAACTCTTTAATAATTGGCCTCCTTTTATGCTGATATGAGTAAGGCTGCCTGTTGATTTTCAGCTCAACGCGTCAGCTACCACATTAGCTTTACCCGGATGGTAAAGAATAGAGCAATCATAATCCTTCAATAGCTCCATCCATCTTCTCTGTCTCAAGTTCAAGTCTCTTTGCTAAAAAATGTACTTTAAGCTCTTGTGGTCGGTGTGTACTTCACAAGTTACACCATACAAATAATGCCTCTAAATCTTCAATGTAAATACTACAACTACCATAAGTATACTTACAAAAATTGTTAATTAATTTATACTTACTTATCACCATTGATAATGATTGGTGTCCAAATCAGTGTGTGACCAGACTTTACAGAGGCAACAGATACTGTCGGTGAGGGGATGAGAAGTAAAGGGAGAAGGCTGAGAAATATGGGGCTGAGATGGTTGAGAATGGGGGGAGGAGTGATAAGGGAATGAATATCATCGCTAATGGGTGTCTACGATGATGCGGGGTAAGAAGAAGGTATGGTTGGTGTCTGGAAAAGTGTAGATAGTGGTGGCTATGGCACTCTAGTGTGTGACACCGGTGATAATAAAGGATGATGTCTAGTCTTATCTATATCCAAAAAATTTCAAAAAATCAATGAAATTTATAACTAAATTTCAGCAGTATCGTCTATAACTAGGCTTCACTAGACCTTGTACAAGGGCCAAAAATTCTAAAATCAATTATTTAAACCTATAAATAAATAACACTCTCAAATATTCCGCCTTATACCACCACCTACTTCACACAATTCACATTCACATTGCGCTTCTACAGCATTGTGCATAATATAAATATCAATCAAGCCAAATAATTTAACTAAATAAATTGAATTAAAAATTTTAATTTTATGATACATTGAGGTGTGTTTTGGATAATGGTGACTTTATATGTAGGTTTGACACAATCAATCAACTCCAAAAACACAGACATCATTAGTAAACTTTGGTAGGAAATAATTACAAGATATCACATAAACTTGTCATGATTCTCATGTAGATATTTCATACCAAAATTAATTATCGATGTATGTGCTTTTGAGCTGATTGATCGAGCCAAAACTACATTTACAAGCACCATTTCTCAAAACATACAAATTTGCCACGTACAACTTAACTTCATGAAAATTTAATGATAAATTCACAATATTCTCTAATTATGTATATTTTCTAGAAATCAACTCAAAAAATTTCACAATATTTTCTCTAAACATTTTCTCTAAATACGAACTCAAATAATTTCTCTAATTATGTATATTATGCCTATTTAACTAAATAAAAAATAGTTTAACTAACTAATTTTATAAAAATGAACTAAACTAACTTAAAAATAAATAAAATATTTAAACTAAAATTGCTAAATTCTCTAAAAACAAAATAAAATAACTAAATTCACTAAAAATAAATAAATTATGCTTTCTAAATTCACCAAACAATTAACAAAAATATTTAAATCACAAAACACAAAAAATTCACAAATCACAACTAACAAATTAACCAAAGTATTCAAGAAATAATATATATATACACACAGACACCTAATTGGCGGTGTTGGAGAGGCCAGCCAAAGGTGGTTGAGCCGAGGGTATTGGTGGCGGTGATGGTGTGGTCTTCCGAAAAAAATGCAAAAAACTCCGTGGTGGTGGCTGCGAGGATGATAATAGTGATGGCTTTGTCGGCGGTGGCAGTAGTGATGATAATAGTGATAATAGTAGCGACGGTGGTGGCAGTGGAAGGAAGGGGGTCGCTAATCCGTTGCTAAATCTAAGGGTTTTTCTGCCTATATCCGATTTATAATGGATTGAAATATTTGTCTCTAATTAACGATGGGTGGTTAATCGGTCGTTAATTAACAATGGATATGCTGTCGTTAATCGGTAACTAACAAAATGGCACCAAATATTGCAAAAATTAGCGAGGATTTTGCATAAACGTTGTTAAATCCGTCACTAATTACTCTGCATTTGTCCGGTATTTGCTATACATCGCTAATCTATCATTAATATCCATCCTTATTTTACCTTTTTTTTTTTGTTGTTAAAAGAGAGAGATACTAAAACTAAAAATTGTTAAAAAGAGAATGTATAGTTACCCAAAAAGAGAAAATTTTAGTATTAACAGTAGTTAATAAATTAATTTATTGTGAAAAATTTTATTAAAAGTTTAATTAATGTAACTAAATTAATTTTTATTATCTAATAATTAATTGCAGTTATAAAAAATAGTACACTAAATTTTTTTGAAAAAAAATACTAAAATTAAAAATATTAAAAAGAAAAATATTGAAAAGGCGATATATAATAAGTGGAAAAAGAGAAACACTTATGTTAAAAATGTGAGAAATAATAAATGACTTAATGACAATGACAAATTGTAGTAAAGTTTATTAAAAATAATTAAAATTAGTTTAACCAATTTTAAATCATTTAATAATTCATTATGATAATAATTATAAAAATTGTACATAACTTTTTTGAAAAGGAAAAGTACTAATTTAGTGATATATAATTACTAAAAAAAAGAGAAATATTTTCAATTTTGAAAATGTTAAAATCAAGATAAACATTTAATTTATAGTGACAGTTTGTTAAAATTTAAAAAAAAAAGATAATAAAAAATAATTTTTATTTTTTATTATCTAATGTTGCATTATTATTATAATTCAAAAAAAGATAATTAAAAATTGTGCACAGAATTGTTATCGCATTATTATTGCAACCTTTGTAGCTTTAACTGCTAGCCATTCTTCTTAATCCTTGAAACTAATGCAACCACTCTTTGGGAAATGGTTATCAATCTTATAGCTAATATTCAATATAAATTAACAGTTTTTGACCTTGCTGAAATTGTTCTTATCAAACGATTAGCAAATCAAGTGGCAGAATCTAGAGCTAAGCTTTTTGCTAACTCTGCGCATTGTTAGTCCTCCAAAGGAAGCTGGAAATTCTTATGTGTAATGATTTTTTTGCTTTTCAATGAATAGTTGCTTCAACAGTTAAACAAACAAATTTAAATCAAGAGAGGTCTAAGTAGGCCGTGAAGGTTGCATTTATAGTACATCATGCACACATCCATACAATGCATACATCTATTCTGATTAAAATTTTATAGGCATCGTCGCTTCCACATAGATAAATACTCTGCTTTTTTTTTTTTTAATTTTTGGCATACAAAAGGTGTGTTTTTGTTTTGTTAATTTGCCTTCAAGCTTTTGCATAATTTTATTGAAGAAATCATTTTACCCATTTTTAATCGTAGAAATTTTTTTTAAAAAAAATTGCTCATAATCACACGGAGTAAAGCGTTTAATAAATATCAAAAAAATCCAAGTGACTTACAGACTCAAGGTTAAGCGGTTAAGCATGGGGCGGCTATAGAAGTAATCGAAACTCACTACCAAGTCAAGTTTGAGCTTGAACTACTCAAAAAGCTTAGTGACCCAAGGTTGAATTACTAGTTGAAATAAATCTCAAACTCAGCAGCTTTGCATTTGAAATAAATATTGCTATAGAGAATAATAATTTTACATGCAAACAAAATAATGGGAAACAAAACTTTCGGGCATTTTACCACACCGAAATTCTCCAAAAGTACAAAACACCTAGACTAAACAAGCGCAAGCACAGTAGTGTTATAGGATCAAATTAGAATGATCATCCTTACTGCCTGACTTCACGTTCATGCAACTGAAAAAAAATGCTCCATGTCTGCCTTACTTTAAGTCAGTTCTGTTATGGTTTTGACCAAGCAGCAAGTAAAAAAGGAAATGCAAATTGAAGGGCACACATGAAGTTTAGATAATACAGAGATATCAAAATCGGGCCTTCCGTTTTCGAGCAGTGTATCTTGTGTCAGGTGGCACAATGTTTCCTTTACTTCTCATTTGCTCCTTTTTCCTCAGCACCCATTCTCTGCCCTTCCCTTTCTTGTTTACTTTCTGTTTCTTCCTAGGTCTGTGCCTGTCTGAAAAGCGAACCTGATGTAGCCATATGTGTATATAATAATTAGTAGTTTATAAACTCCCTGAACATTGAAGTGCAACAGTTAGAGAATACAGTAGAAGCAAACAACTTACGGTCTGATTTTCTCCATCTTCACTAATTTCTTCGTCAGAGTAGCTTTCACCATCTTCGCCCTTTCCTTTGGGAATTGCTGTAGCTATGGACGGTGGTCCGCAAGTGAGAACCAGGTATTCTTTTCTGCTCTTGGTACTGGAGTGAAATAATAATTCACCAATCAGTGGTTACCCAACTAAAAGCAGTTTTCTCTTCAAAATGAACCATGAAAACCTGATATGCTACAAATTAACTTTCATAATTCAATTCCACTATGTTTGGAACCAATTCCAACACAGAGAAAGGCTATTCTTCAGTTTAACAAAGCCACTTTCGTCAATTTTGTGAAAGTGAGCAAAAAGCAAAATTCATCAATTTTCATATGAATTCCCTAGAGTAATAAATTCTAGAGAATCCAAACCTGCACTTTGAGATTCTAAACATGGCAGGTCAGAATTGCAAATTAAGCTTAAAATTTTTTTAGTATTTTTAAATTACAACCAACATTCTACAAGTTATGTGGTTTACATAACAACTAGAAAAGTTATCCGCGCTTCGCAGCAGGACATCAAAACATAACAGTTTACACATAAAAATTTAATAGTTCAAGCATTAATTATAAAATTCCATTTTTTTTAATTGCAAATCGAAATAAAGAAAAAACCAATAAATTTATCTGCACAACTACCCGTAACATAATCTAATAGAGCATAATACCAAATCATTTGTCCAGTTCATCAGTCCTAAAAAAATTTAAAAATGTGATAGTATCTTAAAAATTGTCATACTTCATTCAGTTAAAAGAAAAAAATCTTGAGGAAGTTTTTTTGACATGTGATTTTTCTGAAAACAAATCAACTTTAACATTCACACTCTATGAAACAACTAAATAATTGAATTAACATTCACACTAAACAACAAATGTATTAATTCAAAATCACATACATTTACCAATTAAACAAAAAAACCGTTAATAAATTAAGATATTTCAAACACAACCATCTACAATAAACAACAAAATTACAATAGAATTACCAATTAACAATAAATTGCTCATGCAATTATAATAGATTTTGGTGTAAGTACATTATTCTTAGAGCTATTTTGACCCTATCCTCAAAGTCCAACAGAGGTTACAAACACACGCCTACCTGCTAGAAAAATATTCACAACAAAAGTTGTTAGGATATGTTCATCCTTTTTTTATATATTGGTTTCTTTATTAATTAATTAAATGTACATTATCCAGAATTAATAAAACTTACAAAAATGTAATGAGTAAATTTATGAATTTTTATTGATATTGAATGAATGATATATATATTTCTAATATTTTATATTTAATAAATAAAAATAATTAAATATTAAATGTAATATTTTTTTTTTGAAGAAAAATGTAATATACTTAAGAACTGGAATTGATAAAATTTTCTTATAAATTTTGACCTTATAGCCATTCTTTTGCACCTTTTACTGGGACTTGCTATCAAAACAAACCCACAATGCCAAATTCAAATTGAAAATCATTATATATATATTTGGTAATTGAAAAAAGCATGGACCATGCATCTGCACATGTGTCATACATTGAGAATAACGATGAGCTAAAATGACAAAGAAAAGAACTTAAAACACTGCCAACAGTGCCATTTTGGAGCAAATCCATAGGACTTTTTTGGAATTTAACAAAAAAAGTCGAGTCAAACTACTGTGAACATACACCAATCCGCATAGCACACAGTTTGTCTCCTGATGCAAAGAATAAACGATGCTGTTTACATCAATGGCAATTATGAAATTTTTTTTAAAATGCCACGGATTTCACTATTGACGAACAGTGAAATCCATGTCCTCCTTTATAGATATATATAGATTCTAGTCAATGATTGCAATCTCAGAGATTCAGATTATAAGGTAATTCATGGTCATCGGTTTTTATGCCCTTCATTTTCTTTACAAAAGGAATATGTAAAAGATCAGATTCATTAGTCAGAACAGTAACAAGCTGTATGCTCTAAATGAATTATAAAAGATCCAAATGAAGATAAAGCACAGAATAATAGGTCAGAAAAATCAAATAACTACACTCAACACTTCCCTTTTCCAGTTAGGATAATGATTCAGTGAGAATCTAATTGTGTCAACCAAACAATTCAACTGCCAAAAAATCTGTTCTTTGATTTGATGACTGAGATTTTCATTTGCACAAAAGTTTATGCATGCATGTCTGACCAACCATCAATTATTCCTCTTATCCAACCCATGCAAATGAGATGTAATTGAACACATTTATGATCCCTCCTGTTTTAGGAGTTTAGCTTGAGCTAAGTTGATAGAGGGTCAATTTATTATTGCTTCTGGACTTGTATTCATAATGACTAAAATCACTTTGATGGAAAACATATAAAAAAAAAAAATCACTGCTTAAAAATAGGTGTATATTACAGTGTGATTTGTTCAAAATTTATCATTAAATGGCCGTGTCTCCAAGTGCAGAGAAAAATGCCTAATTGACACTGAATTTATGCTACAAGTGCAATGCCTAATTGACACTGAATTTATGCGACAAGTGCTAGAAGATTTATGTATGATCTCAGTTCCAGTGATTTCAAGTTTGTCACAACGTTATTATTTTTGGCAAGTTCATAATCCATCAGCAAAATAAGGTCTACAGCTAGAAGAATAACTCATGTAGATGGAGTAGGGGGGTTTGCCTGTCATCCACTTCACAGGCTAGAGTTTCTAGTGTTCGTTAACAATGCATCCATCAGGATGGTGGTGAAATGGAGTTCTAACCTGGATATCTGAATTCTTAATTTGATGCATGAGATATCTACATATTGAGTTGTGGAGCAAGCTGATTGTACAGATAAGATGAGTTGCCATGTGAGTTCTGGAAGGCTGCCCCTCTATACATTAAACTAAAAGCAGGGTTCAAAATATATCTTCATTATTTGAAACAGAAATTTCATAATATTTTATTTGATATGCAACGCACTTGTGCCTTTGAGCAAAGTTAAAAGGCTCATTGTTTTGAAGTGAAGTATGGTACGGATACTCAATAGGCTTCTTTATAATCATTTCGTAGGAGAAAAGTTCATTTATGCCAGAATGGAAAGCAATTTTTAGGATTGCACATGTGCTATTATACAGGCAACAAAATATGAAAAACTGAAACTGAAAAAAATATATATATGTTTTCTATAATATACTAACGTAGAAGTAGTTCAATTTTGAATGCTACATTATCTAGGTCAATATTACTCAAGAATTACAATCAAATCCCTAAATTCACGACATCACAATATCAAAGAAATCTGTGAGCAAACCTCTTTCCTTTTAGCAATTTCTGGTGGTGCTCATTAACTGACAACTTCAATTTATTTGATCCCACCAAATTAAAGTAAGCTCTTAAAGTTGTAACCATATATGGCCATTGCTCAAGTTAAAGCAAGAACAGAATCAGCAAGATGAAGTAAGAAACACACTTTAAATGGTTAACTAACATGTCAAAAACAAGATACAAGGAAATCAAGGACCTCTAGCATTTGAAAAAGCACTTTTAAACTAGTAATCAATTTTCCCAATACTAAGATGAAAAACTCATTTAGAGATTTTAATATGTGCCTTAAGATACCTGTGTGGATAGTCAACAACCATGCCACCAGCAAATCCAGCATGCATTGCAGATCTCAAAATCAACTCACGCTGGGCTAGATTTTCAGGATACACTTGAAACACTGCTCTTGCTCCCCTTGCAAGACATCTATATAGTGATCCAAAGAAAGCCCTAACATAAAATTGACACAAGAGTTAACAACAAAACAGATTTTGCATCACTTGTTCAAAAATACTCCAATTCTATGAATTATATGCAGATTTTGAATGTCATACATAATGGATTACATAAACAAGAGAAATCTAGACATACTTTAATCTTAGTTTTGGTTCATGGGAGGACTTGTCAGCATTGCATAACCACTGCCATGTCAAATGAAATAAATTGATAAGATAAAGAAAGCAAGCCACAGCATCATATAGTTTGACAATTAACCACCTGTAAACCACGTGAATGCTGATAAAATTTTACAGAATTAAACTAATTCTAGACACTTCAAGTTAATGGAATATCTCCTGCACACAAATGAATCAGAAATCTGGTTTTGCACCCACATCAGACAATGGTACATGAATGAACTGAACAAAGGCAACTTATGCAACTGATAGAGGGACTAAATAAGATAGACTATAGCTAGCTTGAAGAAAGCAATCTATAGCTAGCTTGAAGAAAGCAATCTATAGCTAGCTTGAAGAAAGCAATGGAACCCAAGGCATTAAAATGAGTAACACAAACTTATTTACTTTAGAAGCTTCACTGAACGAAAATGTGCATACTGTCACAGCAACACAGCTGCGCAAATTCAGGAAAATCCCATGGAATACTTTAAGAAATTCTGTGCATGTGTGAGACCAACCTGAACAGCAGAAATACTAATTGCACCATCGATAACTCCAGGACGAAGACCTAAGCCCTGAAACATAATTCCAATAAATTATCACCCAAAAAAACTATCAATCATTTTTTTTTAAAAAAAATGTGCAATCAGTCAGGGTCGAGAAAATGTCTACATGCTATGCAGTGGTCAAATTAGATTGTATGACTTAAGACACCGACTTAACGTGTCGTATTTAGAACCAAATTTGATCTCTTCACACAAATAAAAATGTTGCTAAATATTAATGACTAAGTATACTTGGTGTCATGCATTTCTTGTTTAGAAGACTATATTTGAGATAACCACAATTCATTGGAGGTACAAGAAAATATACTAAGTAGAGGACATAATCCAAGAATAAAAACTGTTAGCTTTCATGCATATCATAAATGTTAAAAGAAAAAAGTTCTAAAATGCAAGAAACAATGTGTGAGTCCTTTTGAAGAAACACGCACATTTTTTTACTCCAAACTTTATCTTGTAAGCACTAATTATACAAAAAGTCTTGATGGTATCACAAATAATTTTTTTTTTAAGATAATGTACTTGAAATACATACCTGGCCCATATCACCAAGTAAGAGATCGCCCTCAACCTCCCGCTCCAGTGCAATATCTAGTTTTGACAAATATTAATGTCATGGATCTTACATGGAAAAGGAAACATTAGAATATTAACAAATCAACCAAACTCTGCAAAACATACTAAGCATCGACTGTGAAATGTCTAAACCAATCCATTGGTGCCCATGTTCAGTTAGTGACTCTCCACTAAGTCCTGATCCACAACCTAGAAAATCCAAAAACAGCCAAGGTTAATAGAAAAACATTCAATAATTTTTAGAACCAAAATTTATTTAAGCCCCAAGGAAAAAGAAAATTGTATCAGATGTTCAAGGATCAAAAACTCAAACTAAAATTCTAAATAGATAAACCACATCCAGAAAAATTAAAAAGATGGCCAACTACTCAAAAACAACCGTGCAACAAGATAAGGATCTTATATTAGGACCTTATCAGCTGCAAAGAAAATGAAAAGGAGCATTTTTTCTGAAAATTTTGAAAATTTGTCAGCAGTTACTATGAGCAACTCCTTCATGCCATTTGATAAAAAAAATGAGATTTATTATATCAATCTATAAGTGTGTTCGCCAGCACTCACAACATTGTATTGTAAGCATATCAAAACCTCAAATTATTGAACACACACATACATATACATATAGAGACACGCAAATACGTGAATGTCAAAACTGAATAGAATCATACCAACGTCAAGGAGTAATCTAGGGACTCCATCTTCCGGCAAGGCAAGAAGTTCTATTGCTCTCTCTGATAGCTTAGCCTACCAACAAATACACAATAAAACATCCATCACATGAATGAAATAGAAGAATTAAAACAAAGCTAATAGACCTAAATTGAATTCCTGCAAACTCATGATGCCACCTTTGGCGTGATTTAATTTCTTTCATAAAACTAACTGCAGAGTAAATAAACGAAAATAAGATTAAGAAAAACAAACCTGAATTTCGATAATACGAGAAGAAGAAGTGTATTTACGAGCTTCAGAATCATCATAGAATATCTCAGGCGGTGCTAGCAATTCAGGCCGACTTGACATCTCTGAAAAAAATGTCAGCTAATTACCCAAAAAAATTAAAATTTCTCACGATAACAAACTTCGATATGCATGTTGCTAACGAAGACAGCAGCGGTTGCTCTTGGTATATCTACCTACGGTGCGGTGGTGGCTGAAGGAAAAGAAAGACGCCGGCGAGGTGGTAAACAGCAAAGTGGCTGTGGCCGAGACAACAGCTCGGGAAAGAAGAGAAAGAAAAAGACAGCAAGGTGGTGGCCGGAAGTAGTTTTGGTTTCGAAGATGAAAGAAAAAAAATATAAAGAATAAAGAAGAGACGAAAGAGAAGACGAAAAGAAAGACAGACCTAAATTATTGGTGACTTGGTGTAGTTTAGGGTTGTGAAGAGTAAACGTTTATATTCATCACATATCAAAACTGCGTAGTTTTGGATACATAGGCTTTAGTTATACGTAATAATTTAGATTTATATGTATATAAAAGTGTGAACAGAGGTAAAATTTTTTGGGATAAAAAATGGCATGTATCTTTTACTTAATAATAAAAATAAGAGAAAATTTTAAAAATTAGTTCGTTTGATCATACCTGTTTCTTTTATAGTTTGGCCCTGTTTCTTTTATAGTTTGGCCCATTTTATTTTTTCAGAAGTGGCTTTTGGATTTTCAGTTTTAGCCCAGCGTGTTTTTGTTTTTCATTTATGTTTTTGTTCGTGCAGCAGCGGTTTTAAGCGGTTATTGTTACTTCAGTTTATTTTCTTTTGCATGTCAGTTCTCGTCGTTTCAGTTTCTAGGGATTTTGTATCTTATGTTTCTTCTTCTTGTCTTTCTTATTTTTTTCTAGGGATTTTAAGCAGTGTTTTTTGTTGTTGATTTGAGTTTCAAGTTAGTAGTTATGTTGAAAGAGAGCAGTGAAATTGTTTCTAGGGGAATTTCTACTCGTTTAAGTGGTGGTGTTGCACAATCTTCTCCTTCGTCTGGAAAGAAGAAGGATACGATAACTATTTCTCCTTCATCTGGAAAGAGGAGTCATATCGTTTCTAAAAAGAGGAAGAGCAATGTTGAATCTAAGAAGAATGACAGTGTTGCTAAGAAAAAGAAGAAGTTGTCCTTTAGTGAAAGCTCTCCTAAAAAATCTAAAACTTTCTATAAGGTATGTTTGCTTTTCTTTCAATTTTTCTTTTCTGAATTTGTTATTTTTCTTATTAAGTTTTTTTGTTGTTGCTGTTTGTTGCTTGTTGTTGTTGCTTGTTGTTGCTATATTTGTTGTTTTTTGTTTGTTGCTTTTTGTTGGTTGTTTTTTATTTTTTAATGTAATTTTTATTATTTATTTCAGAAATTGGAGTATTTTGTTAAACCAGAGAAACGTTTTAAGAGTAGGGTTTCTACTTATATGAATGAGAATGTCATTTCAAATTTGAAGAATAAATTGACTGGAAGTCAATTGGATTTGTTTAGAAAGACTTGTTCTGGTTATTTTTTGGATTTGAAGGATGTTAAAATGCAACCTCATGTTCTTCATTGCTTGCTTTTAAGGGAAGTAAGTCAATCTAAATTTGATGAAATTTGGTTTAATATTTTCTAGTGTTCGTTTAAAGTTTTATGTTGGTGAATTTGTTGTTGTTTTAGGGCTGACATGTATTGATGATTTTGAGAGAAATAAGATTGGGAAATTTATGAAGAACAATCTCGTTGATAAGTTTTTTGGTGGTTCTTCAAAAGTGAAGAGGAGTGATATTGAGGACTGTTTTTTTTCTACAGAGTTTGATTGTGATGAGGATGCTCCGAAATTGGTTATTCTGTATTTTGTTAGTAATTTTTTATTTTATGCTCCCAAAGATAAGTTTGTTAATAACTATTTTTTGGATGTTGTTGATGTTGATTTGTACAATCAGTATCCTAGGGGAAAATATGCTTTTTTCTTTTACTTTGGATTGTGTAAGGGGAAAGTTTATGGGGGCTAAGAAGAAAGATTATTATTATTATTACCGTCTTGTTGGTTTTCCATTGGCTTTACAAATTTGGTTTTATCAATGTTGCGCTTATTGTGATGGTGTGTTTGTTGTTCGTGATGGTTCTTCGGTTTCTCGACTGTTGATTGGCGTTATTCTGTTGTGCTGAATTTCAAGAAGTTGAATTCACGGATTTTGAATTTATCTTCTGCATAGGTAATTGTTTTTTTTTTTCATTTTTTGAGGTTTTGTTGTTTCTTGTTGCTGTTTGTTTCTTTTTGTTGCTTTTTTTTTATGTATTGTTTTTGTAGTTGAAACTTAAAAATATTATTCGTAGTCATGTTGAAGAGGAGTCATTGGATCTGAATGGTTTTTTTAAGAATTCAAAAGTTGATGAAGTTAATGTATCTCCTGTTCATGATGAAGAATTGGACAGTGGAGATGATTTTGCAATACCTACTGTGCAAAAGTCTAAAAAAGTGAAATCTTGTGGTGTTAAAGAGCATTCAAGCGTTCGTTATTCTGTTAGTGATAGGGACTATATGGTGATAAAGAAAATTGATGGTTTGGAGAAGATGTTTAATGAAGAAATTGCTTCTTTGAGAATATTTATTGAGGAGAGATTTTCTATTTTAAAAGGAAATTTGGACAAAATTATTCAACAAAAAATTTCTTCTCTTTATTCTAATGTTGATGAGAAGGATGCATTTAGTTCTTGTAGCAAAAATGATAATGATGTTATGGATGCTAGAAATGATATTTTTGATGTTTTTTTTTTTTTATGTTGATGAAGTAAATAGGAGAAAAGAAGAAGAAGATAAAAGAAATGAAGAAGAAAAATGAAGAAGAGAAGGAAAAAATTGAAGAAGAGATGGAAATGGAATAAGAGGGCAAGCAAAATGAAGAAGATTTAAAGAAAAACGTTGAAGATGAAGAGCTGGACAAAAATATTCAAGAGGAAAAGAAAAAAGAAGTTTTAGATATTGCTGGTGTTGTTGAGGAGTCTGATTCTGCTTCTTCTGATACTGATGATGATTTCTTGGTGAAGGTTGAGGAAATTATTAATATATTTAAATAGAGAAGGGTAAGTTGTTTTTGTTGTTGCTTTTTATTTCTTATTTTTTCTTTTTGTTTTTTTTGTTGCTTGTTGTTTCTTTGTGTTTTTTTTTTTTGGTTTTTTGTTGTTTCTTATTGTATTTTTATTTTGTTTAATTATGTTGTTTTTGTAGGAAGGGACACCTGAACCTG